>OX453280.1:27472651-27565151 GCA_949710005.1 Ricordea florida | reverse complement strand
ATTTTGCTAGATTTACTATTTTGCGTCAAGCGTTAGTCCGCTGTCGGAACTAAGTTTTTGATAATTTAGTTTGATAAAAAAGGGAACACAGGATAGAGGAATTCGTAGGTTAGAGGGGCATTTGGTGAAATTCCCTTTACAGTCGCACTGATAACAAAAAAGATTGATTGGGGCGGCGAAGGACGGCAAGGCGAGTTTGCCTTTCACCTGTTAGAATTTCAGACTTTTTTTCTTGCAGGTTCAGAGGGCCTCCTCACGAGAAACGCCTGAAAGGATGAGGGTTAGCATGCTGCAAGCAAAACTGTATTACTTTCTTCCTTTTCATTTCATTTCTTCAGATGTCAAGTTCAGTACCACGGTAATTCTATCTACCTACCTGTAATTTGACTCCATGAAAGTCATATTCTTTCACATCGATCAGCAGTTGACAATATATACCTGTACATATGGGTTATTGACCAAGCGTGAGGTCAAGATGGCTGGATATTGGCTAAGTTCTTTTTTTTGCGTGTTTATGGACCGGTCCATAAACACGCAAAAAAAGATTTAAAGGATTTATTGGATGAATTTTCCTTGCGGGACAAAGCCCTTATCCCGAGCGGGCAACCTAGCTCCATCTTGCCCGCTCGGGTAGCCAATCACAGCGCGAGATTCGATTCATCTTGCCCGCTCACGGAGCTAGTCATATAAAAAATTATGTTACTTGCCAGGTGGGATGTCCAAATAGCGAAAAACTTTGACCAAGTCAAAATTGTGAAATGTTTCTTTGCTTCTTCACTACTATTTTCCTAGTCTATTGTTTTGTCTCGTTTGTTTTCTTTGTTCTAAGTCACTAGTGAAAGTAACAGGTTTTTACACTGAGGATAAGCCAATATTGATGCACAGAAATTTTTTTCAAGTTTCGTCAAATTAAGTTCAAAATCTCAAGAATGCGAAATTTAAACATGCAAAAGTGGGTTTATCAAAAGAGTTTATAAATGTAAGTTGTACCACCGTAGAATAAAAGGGAAGCTGGCGATTCTAACGTTAGCCCTTAATGCGGATGAACTATCGTTCGCCCACGATGGTATCATTAACACTATCAACTCGTTAGATAAACGCATTTTTCGGTGAATTACAGTGGAGGATTTGTGTATCTTGTCCAGTTACGGATTCAATTAGTCAATACCCAAGAATATCCTACAGTTAAACATTTAGTCTATTTCTCATTCTCCAGCAGTATCCTGATCTCTTTTCTATTCTAACTCCATCAACGTCTCTCGTGCTTCCATTAGAAGCTTCCCCATTGTATTGTCTCCAACAATTTCTCCTGTTTTTTTTTGTCTCTTTTTCCGGTCCAAAAATCAGTTTTCCCGCGATTAGGTATGTGAATCAAAGGCCTAATGCGACCAATTTCAAAAAGAACACTTTTAAACGGCTCTTTCTTGAATTTTTCATACAGCGCCCTCTTCATTCTAAGCACGGCGACTTCCCTGTCCAATCCATCTGGTGCTAAAGTCAGTTTGTGCTTGGCTGAACCGGATTTCGAGCCGGCGGACTTTCCCAGCCGTCCTTTGGCAATCTCCACTGGCAATCTCACTTTGGCGTCACTTTGGCAATCTCCATTGCTTGCTCCACTTGTTTTAATCTTGTCAAATTCTCCTCCTTTTTGAAACCGTTTCCTATCTTCAGGGATAAATTTCATGGCCTGAAAATAATGCTCTACGGAAGGAACTACACCTTCCCCCATTTCAATGTCAATTTCGTAGAAGTTTGACAAGAGACAGTAAGGGTACCTGGAGCCAGAGAAAAAAAATATTGTCTCATCCATGTTCCTAAAATTTGCTATGCTCAACAGCCCCTAGGGTAATCTTACTGTTTAACGTTATGTGGGAGTTATTCCAGTAATCGTGGTAGGATTATCGTTTTGGCAGACGTGCTCGTATGCTTGTGGTGAGAGACGTTAACTCACAACTTAAACCGGCAAACTACCGTTTCAGATCCCTGTGTCACGTTTCAAGCCTCTCCTGTCCTGATCCGCTTTGGCAGAAGACCGTGGCTCGGGGGAACTCAACGTTTTCTTCTGGAAGAGTTTCTTTCGCATGATGTCCTTGACATTAAAGCTGGTAGCATTCGGCGTTTATGCTCCTAAAGACAAGTGATCTAGTACTTTTTACAGCGGTGGCCATCGGGACGAGCCAGTACATCTAAAGAACGTTTCATTATCGATACTTTTCGTTGGAATTACATGGGAAATTGGCGGCGATAAATCTCTACAATGGGCCAGTAATAAACATAACCGAAATTTCCTTCTCCCCGCGGCAATGAAAGAAATGCAATGTCCTACTATATGCCAACCCTTCATGTTTGGAAAGGTCATTCAATAACTTTCCTTTATTGACATACAGATCCCATCGGTTGTAAAATTAGTAAAAGGGGTGCACGGAAAAATGAAAACAAACGAAGGATGAATACAGTTTTTCCCCTCGATCCTTTTTTTCCGCGGTTACAAACAAGCTTCGACGCGAACATGATACTTTTCGCGGGAGAAAGTCGTTCTAAAAATAAATCAACTCGGGAAAGGGTTGACTCAAGGAATTAATGAAGATAGAGGCTCCTCTTGCTCCTGCGTTATATTTATTTTAAGCTTTGGTTACTTTCATTTGTGTTAAAAGCTGTTTTACTTTTGCTGGTCCATATTGTTTTATCAGACTCGTTAATTTTAGGTCTGAAGAAACTTTCAGGTTTCCTCGCCATCCACTTCCGTTAATTTTCTGATTATGATACACCTATATGATGTGTGATATGCCAAAAAAACATGAATGAATGAGATCAAGTAGGTTAGAAAGACATAACCAAAGTATTAATTTTGGAACATTTTTATAAGCGAGCCAAAATCGTTTGGCTCCAAATATCGTTCTACTTTAGAAAACCTCTCCCCTTTAAAGACATATTTGTGAAGCTCAAAATTGTTTGCGTTTCCTGCAAGAACATTAAACAAGGATTGGTCATATCGATGACAGCCAATAAAATGATCGCTTCCGATCATTTCTGGAGGACAGTGTCCCGTAGTATTCAAAGGTGCAATACAATTTCTATCCAGAGCACATAAGACGGCCCACTTCATGATTTTTCTCTGCACCTGTAATGTGTTGAAAATGATCATTCCATTTGCTTGTTCCATGTGATTGGTTCGTATTGCTGTTGTGTTAACCACTGGGAGGTAATCAATCATGTCCGGTTCAGTTACGGCTATTACTTTGTTCTTACCATATTCGTTAAAGAACAGAAAACCGCTTTTCTCTGCGACCATTTGATCAACTGCCGGAGAAATATCACTGAGGAGTTCAACTGATGCATCCAACCATATAATAGCTTCAAACTCCGCCAGTGTTTCTTGAATAATGAACACTTTCCATGCGTATAGTTTCAACACTCCAACGTGCGGAGGGTAGTTCGAGAAATCCACCCTGCGGTATTCCACGAAAGGCATATTCTGCACAGCTTTAATATGGTCCTCGATCAGCCCCAGGTCAAACAGCACAACTTTCACGTTGGGAAAAAATCTTTGTATAGTCGGAAGGTGATCCTTAAATTCGTCAAAATGGTTGCTGGAAATCGCCATTACTGGTACCACTTCAGGCAAAGTCTCTTTACTCTCCATTGTTACTGGATTCTTACTGAACGTTTGAGTATCCAATAACATGTACGCAAAATGAAAACTTTTCTGGTCGAGGTTGAATGGTCTTGCCATGATGGAGTATACAAACGTCTGACTATCGCGATCATTGACTGCGATGAAAGAATATCCCAAGAAGAGCAACAGAGCTGTTAAAATTACCACAAAAATAAAAAATGGCTTAGGTCGCGGGATGATTGGAGAGCTCTTTATCTTAAGCATTGTGTTGCTAGACCGAACTATTTTCACGCTTGATCTGGATTCCTTAATCTTTCAACTTTCTCGTTATTTTTAGCTGAACAGTGAACATGTAAAATCGGTGATCTTGGGTTGTAACAGGGAAAAGAAGCTTCTAACGTTGTCAAGTCGGCGTCTTTTCATCATCAAAAGCACATTTTACAATAACTGAGCGAATTCTCGCGCGCTGATTGGCTAATTTTTATCATCAATAAGAGTACAGACACATAAAATTTTAATTTATGCAAGTTTTTTTTCGCGTGATAAGTGAGCTGTCAAACAGTCAGATTTTTTACCCAATCAAATTGTATTACGTGTTGTCACAAGCCAATGAGAAGGCGAGGAAAGTTATTGAGAATAGGGAGCAACTTCAGAATACCCGGCCACTTTTTTTCGTCCACAAATCCAATGTTCCCGTGCTCCCGTACTACCGCAGTGGAGGGGGAATAAAGAAATTTTGTTGTGAAATACCGCTGTCCCGCACTCCCGAAGTCATGGAATAATTTAAGTGAGTAGTGTGGAACTACTGCTACCGCAGTCCCGCACTCCCGAAGTCATGGAATAATTAAAGTGAGAAGTGTTAAACTACTGCTACCGCAGTCCCGCACTGCCGAAGTGATTTAATACTTAAAGTAATAAGGGTTTGACTACTGCTACCGCGGTCCCGCACTCCCGAAGTCATTTAATAATGAAAGTCAGTAGTGTTGAACTTCTGCTACCGCGGTCCCGCACTCCCGAAGTGGGTAAATAATGAAATTAAATATTCGGTTGCTTAGCGCGTTTGTTTGGGTTCATGGATTTAAGAAAAAAATTTTCAGTTGCGTAGCGCGTTTGTTTGGGTTCATGGATGGAAGAACGAGGAATATTCATGTGTGTAGTGCGTTTGTGTGGGGTCATGGATGTAAGAACAAGGAATATTCATGTGTGTATCCGATTGCTGGAAGGCTTACACTAATCTTGACAAGCATGGCTATGAACATGGAACAGTGAACCACTCGATTGAATTTGTGAATGAAGAAGGTGATCACACAAATAAAATGGAAGGACATTGGAGGCATGCAAAGTGCAGATTTCCGAAGTTCGGAGTACGAAAACATTTATTTTCAACTTATTTGGCCGAATTTATGTGGCGATATACGCATAGAGGCGAAGACTTGTTCGCGGTTTTTTTAAATGATGTGAAGAAAATTTAACATTTCGTGACGCTTATACAAAGTTAGCAACGACTTAGGGACTGCGGGACTGCGGTAGCAGTGCCTTACAGTGAACCAAGGTGATCAGCTACTGAATTCATTATGGCCACCTCGGGACCGCGGTAGCAGGATTAGAAGACACAAAAAAGTGGCCGGGTATTCTGAAGTTTAGCCGAGAATAGTTGCGCCCTGATTGCGTCAATTTAAATAAAATTCAGCATTTTTCGAGTTTACTTGCTGTTTACTTGCGTTTTCTTTTCATTTAAGTCTTCATTTGACCTTTTTCGCGTTTTGTTATTGTAAAAAACAAATTGACGTCCGTTTTTTATGCGTCTGTCGTCTTATTGATGATAAATTGCGTCATAACATTGTCAAAGTTTGTTGTAGATCCACTCGCCTATCGGCTCGTGGATCTACAACACTTTGACAATGTTATGACGCAATTTATCATCAATAAGAGGACAGACGCATAAAAAACGGACATCAATTTGTTAATTGTTATGTAAGTGGTCCCAAATAGTTTAATAACACATGACTGACGAACTTTGAGAGAGGTGTAGTTTACCATTTACTAACCGTTTCAGGAAATTTCGGATGTATAATCAATGTTATACTACTACATGAGAAATTTCTGTAATTTGATTGGCTAAGAGCAGTGGTATTTCAGCTTAATTTGAAATACCTACATGTGAAAATTACAAACCTTTTGCGAGTAGTAGTATAAACAAATAATAGCATGATTTGTACGTGATATTTCGCATAAATACCACTCGAGATATTTCAAAATTGTCTCAAATTTCACTCGCCTAACGGCTCTTGAAATTACGTACAACAATTTTTAAATATCCCTCGTGGTATTTATACCAAATATCACTACAAACCATGCTATTACCTATACGAACACGGGTTTATTGAACGTTCCTGTGGAAATTCTCTAGGAGAAAAAAAAAGCGCCGATAAAAAAAAAACTTTTAATTAAGCGATCGCAGAATACAATTTTGCAAATGTAGAACAGCAAAACGATGGAAAATTGTTTAGAATCGGGGGTGGAAGCGGAATAACGAATCTGTTTCATGAATCGTGTCTGTAAAATTAGTAGGAATCATGAATTTTCGCGTTTAAAAGTTGGGAATCATTAATCACGAGAAATAGTTAAATCATGAATCATGAATATCGAAACAAAATTGCTAATGAATCATGAATCATTAGGGTAAAAAAGGGCAGGAATCATGAATGTTGAAGGCAAAATTATTCCGCTTCCACCCCTAATTTAGAAAATAATTTGAAAATTCTTTTTTAGAAGTTTAGGCGTTGGCTATGTTTCTTGGCAACTAGTCTCAGAAGGAGAAACAAAGGGTTCAACCCTCCATCTTTCATTAAAATTGTTAACCGGACAGGGAGAAAACCGGGCCAAAAATAAGATTCAGGAAGAGAAGGAACAGGCAGCCAGCAAAAGAGATGTGAATTGATGTAAAACAAAAACTGCGTAGAGATAATCTTACAAGTTCTTCCTTCTCTCGAGAATAAAATAATCAACGATAGGTGGCAACTGGGGCGAAGGGCAAACTTCATTTAAGAAAACTGACACCAAAACCGACAGTAAACTCACGTGTGCCGTTAGTGATGTACATACACTTAAATTGGAATGAACTAATCTTCAGTTTCTACCTTCATCTACTAATAAGTCAGACTGTATTTAACATGTTGAAATTAAAAGAATAATGCAAGACATTGAATCGAACTTAAAACATTCCAATTCACCGACCCAGTGTGCTTTATAAGCTGAATATGTAAGATAATCTTTGTTAAATATGAGAAAGAAAATTAAAATCAAAATTATGATCTACAAACTTTACTCCCACACGTACTTTCTGTAAGGCCCAGTTCGAACGCCGCCACACTCACTGATGTGCCGAACCTAATTGAATTAGGTTCAACTTTCGAGGGACATTGGCACGACAACTGATTCGGACGGCGTACCGTGTGTCGAACCTAATATGTATTTTATATACGGAGTGTCGAATAATGCGGCAGACCTTGTCGAACTTAACAACGTTGCCGCACCGAACTAAAATTGCCGTACCGAACTGATTCAGACGCCGCTCTTTTGCCGGACTTAATTCATCAGTTAGGTTCGGCGCATGAGTGGAACGGCATCTGAACCGGACCTACAAGGAAAGCGGGACCAATGGGAGCCACGAATAGGCAAAAAGTCAGCTGTAAGAAGGCATTAGTTACTTCACAGATTCGTTTAAATATTACCAAATCGCCCAATAAACAAAATAATTTATTTGAAATAAGTTAACTTGGCTTACCAAAGCTTGTGGCAAATGAGTTTTTATTACACAACATTTATTCTAAATGAAATTCGCACGTGTATAATATCACTAGCGAGATGGCGTTTGCATCGATTGCAGCGAGCTGTGACCCTGACAAGTCCTAGAACGATATAGCCAATAGCAAGTGAGGTCCTATTCCTATTCATTCGTGTATTTTCAAAATCGTCATTTCGAAGCCCTTTCAATCCTTCCCATCCTTGTTCTTTTTACTCGGGCTACCTGAAAGGTAGGCCGAGTCTAGGTTTCGGTTTCCTATCTATCAGTCTATCTATCGTCGTGTCTCGATTTTATATGCTGACGTAATGCATGCAATCGAGACATTCACGAAAACGAGGCCACTTACATACTGGCGTAATCTTTACTCGAAATTATGGCGAATCCGTGATTTTCTTCTGGGACGTTAGCAGTATACCCACACTAAATGATGTCGAGCGTTGTCGGAATAGGTTGGTGATCCACGAATTCTTTAGCTTGAAAGCTAGCCAAATGTGGAGAGTTCATACTAGTTCTCACGAGGTAACAAATGAGCCATATGTTAGTTATCAAAACTGTGCCAGCCGATTGAATTTGGCTTGCACTCACGTGACTTCCGGTATCACTTGTGACTTCCGTCCGCCATGCTGGTGTTTCAAATACCAATATGGCGGACGAATGCTAGTCACAAACACAATTATTCAGACGCGTTTTATTCCAGTTTCGCATCCTCAAAATGCCAATGTGCCTGATTGTGGGGTGTTCTAGAAAAACTGGTCGAGATCAGGGAATCCGATTATATAGAGTTCCTGCAGTTGTGACGAATCAGGGCCCAGAAGTAGAAGAACTCAGCATTGAGCGAAGACGACGATGGATCTCAGCAATAAGCCGCGATGACCTCACAGAGAAAATCTTAAGTAACGATAGGGTTTGTGATCAACATTTTCACTCTGGAACCGCAGCTCCTTTGTGGGATCGACACAGTATCGACTGGGTTCCATCTCTTAATTTAGGCCATGGCAAATCGGCTTTACAAACTGAAGCCCAAGAAGCTCGAGCGGAGAGGTCGAAGCAAAGGCGAAAACGACAGGCGGAACAGCAAGAACAGGAACGTTTGCTAAAGCTACAGAAATTAAGCGAGCCTGGAGTCCCCCTTGCCGATTTTGCTTCTGAGATTGTCGAGGCTGAAAGCTTAAATTTTTCAGAGGCAGAGCAAGTTCAAGAGGAGGCAGCATACTTGCAGCCAGACGATCAAGAAACGTATGACTGCTCAACACAAACAGAGGCTTTTGACCATTTGTATCGGTCTGTGGCGTCTCTTTCTGTTAAGGACTGCCCACGCACTGATGCCTCTACTCAAACAGAAGAGTTTGACTACTTATTTACCCATCTATCGCCGAGCAAGCCTTTCGATCAGAATTATTTTAAGGACGACAACGCGAAAGTGTCATTCTACACAGGCCTGCCAACATACGAAGTGCTAGAAGCAGCTTTTATTCATGTCTCACCTTTTGTCAAACGCCGAACACAATGTCTTACTTTATTTCAAGAGATGGTCATGGTTCTCATGAAATTGAGACTAAATGTGCCACACCAAGACTTGGCATATAGATTTGGAGTGTCCCAGTCAACAGTGTCAAGGACATTTGCTCACTGGTTATTCATTATGGATGTGCGACTGTGCCCACTGATTAGGTGGCCTGAGAGAGAAGAGCTTTGGAAGACCATGCCTCAGTGTTTTAAGTTTTCCTTTGGTACAAAGACAACTGTCATTATTGACTGCTTTGAGGTGTTTTGTGTAAAACCAACAAACCTCCTAGCCAGAGCACAAACATTCAGCTCTTACAAACATCATAATACAGTGAAGGTCCTTATTGGCATCACCCCTCAAGGTTGCATTTCATTTGTCTCAGAAGCCTGGGGTGGACGGACGTCAGACAAATACCTTACGGAAAATTGTGGCTTGCTAGACAAGTTGCTTCCTGGAGATTTGGTTATGGCAGACAGGGGGTTCACTATTCATGATGGTGTTGCCCTAAAGTACGCAGACCTTGTGATTCCAGCATTTACGAAAGGGAAAGAACAATTACACCCTACTAATGTTGAAAAGACAAGGGGCATTGCACATGTCAGAATTCATGTTGAGCGAGTGATTGGACTTTTACGTCAAAAGTACACTATTTTAGAGAATACCTTGGCAGTTGATCTTTTGACATGTAATCCTCATGGAAATCCAGAGGTCCAAGTACCAATGATTGACCGAATTATCAGAGTTTGCTCAGGACTTGTCAACCTATGTGGCCCCATTGTTCCATTTGATTAGTTTTGTGTCCATAAAATGCATGATGGGGTATATAAGGTATGTTTCCAGTTCTTTTAGTTTTTTCTTAACATCTTTTTGACTACTGGTACATGTACATGTAATTGTAAACTTTTGCACTTTCAAAATACCAAACCCCATTTTACCTAAGAATCATATCTAAACCCCATTGGGTGGTGCATACCCATTAAGTATTTTGGGGCAGTACCCAACCGCAACAAGGGGGGATGCACCATAGAACCTTGCTTTAAATGCTGTAAATGAGGCTTTAACGTAGCATAGATATGGATATCAAATTATAGTTGACTGTTTGAAGTTTTGAATTCAAATGGTTTAATTAAATTGATTGCATCACATAGTGTACATTTTGCAGGTTAAATTGTTTTCAGGTTTAATCTGTTTTCAACCTAGGTAGATCTTTTTCAACTTGAAAATAACACTATTTCAGAAAATTAAAACAGTTTCTATTTGTCTATAAGGATTACCCTCTCTGAATTCAAATTTGTTTTACATGTAAGTGATTAAATGAGGGTGGCCTTCAGCTTAAAACCGATCAACCTAAGTTGAAAACAAGTTCAACCCTTAAATGAAAATTGACCTAGTACAAATATATATCACATATACATGGATACATTGCCTGGACATATGTTAGTGATGTCAAAGGGCAACAATGTATTAGCATAAAATCCAGTAACAGAACACCTAAATGTAGTGACATGTTTCCTCTTAAGTTCCTGTTGTTACCAGTTCATTAAATGCATTTTACATACAGATTGTATCACTAAAAACAGCCAGTTCAAGTAAAGTATGGGACCAACAGACAAATGTAAGATTCTCCTGCAAGTTTGTTATTTGTAAAAACAAAGTTGTTGACATTCTTTATAACCATGCAATAAAATTCAAGTGAAATGCTCTGATTTACACCTCTCAAAGGGTGCTGAGGATCATACATGTAAGTGATCAGCATAAATTTTCTTATTTATTGCTATATATTTTCTTATTTGCAAAAAAGGTTATAAGAATTAAGTTCTCAGATTTGCATTTACAAATTATTTGAAAACTTACTTTTAGCCAACTCCAGTATGGTTAAAGCAGTTGACTTTTGTGACTAAATTTGTTTATTACTTAAAATAAAATAATTTTGTGTAACAAATCTGTTGGAGTTATCATTTGCCATTGACGTGCGAGCTTTCTCCCCTGTTGTAAGACAAATCCATGAATACTCTTGGTTGATAACTGTTGCATAGATAACTGTTGCATATTAACATAATAAGCTTGTTTTCTTTTGAAAATATAATTAAAAGTCACAATTTGATACACTACGGAATGTCTCACTTTTCCTACGACAACGTGCTTTCCGGAGACAATGCAGCCTTGAATACTCGTAATGAATCCTGACACCATAAAGTTGTACGCCTCTAAACTCTTCTATGCCTTAAACTGCTGTTTGGTGTAGAAACTAGTTTCTAAAACCAAGTAGCTTAGCAAATCCGTCGCTTCGATAGGAGGAAGGCAATCGGAGTTAAACTGCTCACCGGGAATAGTGACCGGATCCACTCCAATCTCGGCGATTTTTTCTAAATATCTTCGTTTAACGTGGTCGTCGAGTTTTTTGCAATACTCTGATAGTACTGGAATTTTGCTACAAAGCTCAGATATTGAAGGAACACGTTCGTTTTCCGAAGAATCCATTGAAATTTCGAGTAATTCAACAGCGATGGCATATAAACATTTAACAAATTGACGTCCGTTTTTTATGCGTCTGTCCTCTTATTGATGATAAATTGCGTCATAACATTGTCAAAGTGTTGTAGATCCACGAGCCGATAGGCGAGTGGATCTACAACAAACTTTGACAATGTTATGACGCAATTTATCATCAATAAGACGACAGACGCATAAAAAACGGACGTCAATTTGTTTTTTACAATAACAAAACGCGAAAAAGGTCAAATGAAGACTTAAATGAAAAGAAAACGCAAGTAAACAGCAAGTAAACTCGAAAAATGCTGAATTTTGTTTAAATTGACGCAATCAGGGCGCAGCTATTCTCAATAACTTTCCTCGCCTTCTCATTGGCTTGTGACAACACGTAATACAATTTGATTGGGTAAAAAATCTGACTGTTTGACAGCTCACTTATCACGCGAAAAAACCTTGCATAAATTAAAATTTTATGTGTCTGTACTCTTATTGATGATAAAAATTAGCCAATCAGCGCGCGAGAATTCGCTCAGTTATTGTAAAAATGTAAATTTCACCCGCGGTGAAACACCAGCATGGCGGATACCCAAATATGGAAACATATCTGCCGTCACGTGCAAGCCAAGAATATGATGGCGCTAACAATTGCGAATTGGATAAGGATACTGACAGAAGCAACTTGAATAGTAAATATCTAAGCTTAGCTCTTCCGTTAAATGTCCCGTTTCTGTGAATGGTTTTTACTGGGTTCAATACTTGTAAAGCACGATTTGGTATTGCGTACGTAATCACTATTTTTAAATGTTGGTTTGCTCTTCGCACGGAGTTGCATGTGCTCGATAGAAGAAAGATCTTTCTTCTATCAAGAGTATTCATCATATCTAGATATGATGAATACTCTTGATGACTGTGAGCTACTAGAAAAAGTTGTCAATATGACTAATGTACGTGAACTTAATGTTACAGTGTCAATAAAAGTACAACAATTCAGTTCTCGTTATGCAAATTATCTATATTATGACTGTACTCGTGATTTGTGTAAGCGGCTGTACACACGCCAATAAATTTTTTTTGCACATGAGTAACTGACTGTTAAAATGTGGGACTGGAGTGACTGATAACGAAAATTCCCCACACGGATCCCGCATGTAGTTTCGTATAAATTTTAGTCGTGGTAAATGCTCAAGTAAAACGCTTCATACGAAGCCGGAGTGAACGCTCCTCAAGCGTCTTGTGTTATTTAAGACTTTCTCTAAAATCTATTGAACTTGTTGTTTGTGTGTAATAAAGTTCTTGGTAATTATGACCACAAAATGGCTAAGTTAAACTCGGAGACTGTTTGTCAGCCCGAAATCCCTCTGGCCTCTTTTCAAAATCATGCCTGGATTCTTTTCTTATTCAAACTCAAGTTTTTTTAACTGCGTGGTCGTGTGGAAAGACATTAGCGCGAACAGGCGAAATCGGAAGAATAGTATTTATTCCATAGGTACTGAGATTTATTCCTTACAAATCTGTGAGAGAAAAATAGTCTGTGAAAAACTAGAAGCAATTTGATTGGTCGGACCATTTTCTTCACCAGTGAAAATACATGGTCCGACCAATCACAGGCCGGAGACGATTTTTGTGACTACTGCGTTTGCGCAGCAGTCACTATTGCGATCGTCTGAGTTTTCCGAAAGTAAGTAAGTAACAATAGAGTATACTTCGGAGCCAATCAGCACAACAAATATATATATCTTGTGGTCTCTCGCGAACACTTCGTATCAACGATGGTGTGCCGATGGTCCTCGATGACAAACGAAAATCTCATCTGCCTCGTGGTGTGATTTTCATCCGATCTCAGCTTTGGGAAGGAATTTCTGCAATTGATCGAGGTGAGTGTATTTAACATTTACTTCTCTCACAGCTTTCATATTTTGTTTCTAACCGATCAGATGAAAGGTTTCGTGAGTATTTTTCCGCTTTTAGGTCGATATATACGACGAATTTCTATGGTATTTCAACCTGATTTGACGACGCGTGATAAACAACACGTACGCTTGCCGATACTCCATAAACAACACGTACGTACGTACGCTTGCCGATACTCCATAATTTGGAAGTACACAAGCCTCGTATGAGGAAAACCTACTTGAATCTTTACTTAACTGAGTCTCTTCGGAGGATAATTGAGCCTCTTCGGAGGAATATTGAGCCCCATTGTGGGATAATTGAGCCTCTTCGGAGGAAGATTGAGCATTTAAGGATTAAGGGAAAACATGATCGTCTTTGCCATTGTGGGAATATTGAGTCCGTTTACGGCATAAACAAATCCTTTTCGGTAAATCATAACCCTACATTACAAGGAGAAAGTGCTTGTCAAACTACTCTACGTAAATATTTTAGTGATCGCTATGAAAGCTGTGGTAAATGATTACGAAAGGTCTTATGAAATAATTATTCCAGGTAACTGTGATATGTTAGATGTAAATAATGATGGTACAGTCTCGATTATCCGGACATCGATTATCCGGACTTTTTCTCTGGTCCCGTTTTTTTCATGAATATTTATTACCTTAGATGTTAAAAACTTTAGGACTTCGCCATGCGATCTCGTTATAAGACTTTAAAGCAAACTAGTATGTTTCAGTTTTTTAGAAGGGATGAATAGGTTCTCATTTATTAACACTGAAGGTGATAGACCTTCACACATGTATTTGCAGGTATGAAGCAAACTTTTAGAATTAAAAATGTGTTATCTTTATTTCTTTTGTTTACATTGTCTCATTAATATTCATATTTTCGATTATCCGGACTCTCGATTATCCGGACTATTTACCCTAGTCCCACCGAGTCCGGATAATCGAGGTTCGACTGTAGTTCAAAATTGAGCCTTCATTACTGTGTACAGACTGACTGTCGGAAAGCTTTGTAAACAATCGAAAATCAATGGGCACATGTATTCTAGAGACAGGGAACCATCCAGAATTCCTGTCAAATTCCTGGCAATTGGTATCTTTGTATACCACTGACAACAAAACAGCTATAGACCCTATTTATACCAACCTGCCAGAATCTCAAGTACAGTTACACATATTAAGAAACATATTTTTCAGACCACAAATCAGTATGTGCATTAATTAACTGTTTCAACACAGAAATATAACTTCACTAGAGACTTTGTTGTATGTTATGGGAAGAAGGATGCAAGCACACCTAGATGTGATATGATAGATACCAAAGACTAGTACATAATGCAATCACTACAAAGATTTAGTGATGTTCAATAATGTCCCAATCCCAGTGCCCCTCTCTGTCCTCTTACAGTCATTGTCAGGTAAATATCCACCATTTAATTTGTTATAATGTAATTGATTTGACTAATATTGTATCCGCTATTTACTAATCAGCCATAATTCTTTCTTTATTGACAGTCATTGCAAGTCAATCTATTTACAGGTGAATTAATAACTTTTTCTTTTCTTTTTTCAGTCATGGAAGATTCCTCAAAACCAGCTACTAACACCACTAGTGCTGTGACACAAAACAATGAATTTGTTGGTTATATACATAATGTTTCCCCTGTTAATGTCAATTACAAGGAAAAGATCTAACAATAACTAGAGCAGTGTGCTTCTCACCAAGAAAGAATAAGATTTTCGAAGATTACAGTGAATAGAAGAGCCCCATCAAAGTTAAAAAGTTCAATGTCGATACCTCTTCAAACACCAATGATATATTGATGGGAGATAGTGTAGTACTTGAATGCTATCCACAACTTGACTTCTCAAGATCACAAATTAAATCTTCAACCACGCTTTCATCAGTCAAGTCTGTCCAAATTGGTCAACATGTAACTTTCAAGGCCAAAGTTACCAACATGTCCGAAGAGGAAAAAGTAGGAGATTTAACTCTTCTGAACTGTACCCTGCTTGTCCCTTCAGCTTCAATCAAAATGGTATTGTGGGAGAATTTTATTAACCAAGTTGAAAACAACCGTACATACATGTTCCATAATGTAACAGTACAATAGCACAAATATCATGACAATGTTTATTTGAACACAGCAAAATATGGAACAGAAATAAAGCTCACAAAAGATTTTACTGAAGTCGTAGCTGTGCCACTTACTCAAGATACCACACAATTTGTATCCACAACCATTGAAGGAGAAATATT
The DNA here is from genome assembly GCA_949710005.1 of Ricordea florida. Classification (NCBI taxonomy): domain Eukaryota; kingdom Metazoa; phylum Cnidaria; class Anthozoa; order Corallimorpharia; family Ricordeidae; genus Ricordea; species Ricordea florida. Next base: position 27,549,569 of record OX453280.1, on the reverse strand, counting down.
AGGAATCACTACAATCAACTCATATTTCTCTTGCTTTAAGTGCAACAAGAAACTGCAACAATCTACTTCAGCAACCTATTTGGAGTGCAACAATTGCCACTTAAAGCAAAAACTTAAACCTTCATCTAAACATTGGTATGCCCAAGTACTGGTGCAGCACTCTAATAATAAGAAAATATCACTAGCACTTTTTGAGGAGCCTATTAGGCAAATACTGGCCATTCAAAACAAAGAAAGCCTCATGCCAACGATAAGTGAGGAAGTCCTCACAGATGTTTTGTTCAATCTTCCATCAGTTAAGTTCACATACAACACAACATCCAGAGTAGTGTTGAAGATTGCTGCAAACATGTAACTTAACTGCTTTTCACAAAGAAAAAAAAAACATTTTTGTTAACATCATAGTACATCATAGTTAACATCATAGTCTTACATCATGTAAGACTTAGTTACATGTATGACTGTGGTAAGTTGTGTTTCATTAAGTTTTGCTTGTTTACTTTGTCAGTATTCTTTCGAGCAAACCAAACACTAACTTGAATTGTTGCACAATACATTCAGTATGTTTTGTTCTTGTTACTTATAGCTTTACAAAATAACGATATAGCAACTTCTGTTTAATAGATCTCACAAAGTTGTTCTATAATTAAATAGTTGCCATGATCCATTACCATGATCTGTACCATTCTTGTTTAATAACTCTTGGGTGATAAGTTGAGTAAAATAATCAAGTGTTTTTGATTGTCCAATCATTTTTGAGTTCTATTTTGGACATGATTAGTCATTACTGGTTAACTTTCACACACCATACACTCTATTTACTCTCAGTTTGACATTAAATTACCGGCAACGCCACAGTGTACTAATGAAGAGCTTTTTGTCTCTCTTTTGGGTGAATTTCAACATTCTTGAACAATTGCTTACAAGCATTAGGTAACGTCTCTAATTACCAACATTCATTGTTTAAAATAGTTGCATGCATTCTTATCCACACAACTGCACATTTACGACAATTCTACTCTTCATATTTTCACCTTCTAAGCAGTAGTCACATGCGCCTCTAGGGCGCCTATTTTTTTCACTGGTTATAGAAGTGGGATCAATTTTGGCGCCGTCAACTCGGCAAAAAGTGAGCAATAACGGCTTCTCCCTCAGCTTCTTCTTCTGAGCAATCAGTCTAGGTTTGTAGATACAGCTTCAGTCGAGGACTTCATACAAGATCAAGAAAAGAAAAATAAGAAAGAGAAACCCGAACAGCACTTCGCTTGATTGAGAATTTTCGACGTTGAAAGGCGAATCAAGGTCCGTAGAAGAAATTCCTTCAAACGACTTCAATTCATTCATCAGTGAATTTGTCAGTGAGAAAGATTATGAGCCAAGTTCGCTTCGTCCTCTCTTTGCAAGTTTTGAACGGTTATTTAAGAAAGATAAACTACGGATACAGCATCATGAAAGACGTCGCGTTTGAAAAAACAAGAGCCGCATTAAAATCAAAACAAAAAGGTAATTTTACATCAGTGTATTTGCCGTACACAAGACATTCCTGAGTCATTCACGAGTCGTTTTACTGAAAACGTTTTTAACTGTCTTTGGTTCTTATACTTCTAGCGACATTTTCAGCAGGGTTTAACAAAGTAGAATTTTTCAGTTCGTGCAATGTTTGTATCATTTTAGAGAAGTAAATTTTGAACGTATTTTTAACTCGACTGTGATGTTGATTCGGTATGCTCCAAAATAAAGCCTGCTAAGTGCGTTTTGCACCTAGTTGTGGTATCTTGATTTTTCTAGCCCAGCGTGATTCATGATCAGTTAGTAGTATTTTGTAAGGAATAAATCTCAGTACCTAAAAAATAAACAAATTACTTCATGGTTAGTTCGCCCATACCATTTTTCTTCACTCGTTGTGAAGAAAAGTAAACTCACTCGTTCGCTGCGCTCACTCGTTCGTTTTCGATTCTTCACAACTCGTGAAGAAAAATCGTCCGCGCTCACTAACCATGAAGTAATCTCTATATCCGAATAAAGGAGTAATATTGTTGTTTTTCCCCACATATCGCTTCTTCGCCGTCGATAGCTTGGAATCACGATGAATGGCATCAGGTTTCACAATTGTTTTTCTACCGTGGGTATGACGCGCCGTTTGTTTCAAAATTAATTCTATTCTTGATGGCTTATATTATTACATTTATCGATGACGTTATACAAGTCATTCTGTGCGATGGCTCTTGAAACGTTTCCATTAATCTCGTGATTCTGAAAGTGTTGTATGGGACGGACGATTATTTGTTTGGAGAGTAGGAAGTTGGGCAATTTTTCTGGGCAAGAGGATTTTTTTTCACCTTCAGGTTGTGCAAGAATTTTTTTTTTAGACTTTTTAATTTTTTTCGCTTTGAACAATTTTTTACTACCGACATCATTTGCTATCATGATATCATTTTAATACCATAATAATAATCAACTCTTTTCTATTTTTATGTTGTACTGCAATGATCAACTCTCCTATATTTTGATATGTTGCTTCTACCTTGATCAACTCTTTTTCATTTTGATATCATGTTTCTACCTTAATCAACTTTTTCTATTTTGATATCATGTTTCTACCTTGATCGACTTTTTTAACTCGTGGATACGCGAAGCGTATTTGCGAGTTTTTGTGGGGACTTCGATATGCAAATTGTCACTCACTCACTCACTCACTCACTCACTCACTCACTCACTCACTCACTCACTCCAGTGTAGACATCTTCGTAATTAGTCGGATAGAACTCGGGGGCACCGATATGAAGACGACAATTGTCGTGACCGAAGTCACGGAAGTCTGTTGATGAAAGTTCACGCTGAAAGTGTATCGTACCGTTGCCAGAGTTTGTAATGATTTTGTAGCTTAAGAGGACGATTAGCGAGGCCCTGTTAGGGGTAAATTTCGACAAGCGACGTGGCCTTGAAACGGCGACATAAAGGACCTGAAATGGCGACGAACGACGAGCCGCTCACGGGAAATTACGACAGCGACCTTCGACCTTCCGAAATTGCGACGTGAAAAGGTTTGAAACTCAGACGCGCGACATAAACAACCTCACTAACAGGGCCTCATTAGCGGTCTTACTAAAATCAAAAGGAGTTTAAATGTTTCCAGTTAGGACAATGACCAACTTGGAGACTGAATTTCGTGAGCCTTTTACTCGGCCAGGCGCTAAACGTGAACAGATGATAACTATTCGCTTTTCCGACATCGACCGCCATCGACCGCCCCCAAGATTACAAGCAGTATATGAATTTCAGTTGGCTCGAAAGTGATCTGAAGATGAGAAAATCTCTTGCTAATGTAGTAAGCTTTGATGAGAACTCATAGAGCGAAATTAGCACTTGAATGAGAATTTATTTGAGCGAAATGAGTACTCGTTATTGAACGAAACTACTATTGAAAACAGAATAAATTGACGAATCCATGATGTGAAACCGAAGAACTTCTGCGGCCAACCTGGATAAGAAACATCGCATGGAGGACTTTTCTACTGATTTAAGTGTTAGTACTAACAGGAATGGAGTTGGAAAAAGTATTGGGACGGTCAAGAAGTATGTCAACGCTTACCATTAAATATAGAGGCGCATGCCGTGACGGAGAACCAGGGTTCGAAAAGAGTAAGTCATGTAGAAAATGTATTAAGCGTTATATTATATACAATACACCACAAGCCGTTACAATGAAACGTTTTCTGTCTATTGATTTCCGAATTTACCTTGAAGTGAACTAGATTGTGTTGAAGTAGACATGTTGGAAAAATAGGCTTACCTGTTTTGCTTACTGTTGTGTGACTCATCATGTTTACATTGTAAAAACAAGAAGTTATAAGGATAAAAACAAAGATGTATTGCTGTATTAATGATGGCAAGTGTGGTTTTTTTTAAGTGCAACACTGAATATATATACCACTGATAACCTAAAATGAGATGGTAATGTAAATAAACTAATTCAACTTGATAAAGGATTGAGAGTCTTAAGGATTTTAAGATCATCACGTCAGCTGGGCTATCCTACATGGTTTTGTTCATTATCAGCTGCAGAATCAAGGTGGATATTTCTGTTGCATACATTGAATAGACTTGAAGACAACAAAAACTATAATGATGATAAAATTGACAATGTCATGGCAACAAAATTCAGACCTTATTCAGAAGGACCCTGTTACTTTGAACACACAGACAATGAGCAGCAGGATACCAGAACTACATTTGGTTTCGGTGCCATTTAATCCTGTACCCTTATGTTAAGTTATCAAATTTTTTAACAACTGTATGCTTGCCACCTGCCTTATAACTGATGCCTAGTGTAGTCAAATGATTGGCGTCATGTACTCACTGTATGTTTATTTCAAAAAGCTACTCAGCTCCCTGGTCACTTTTATGTTGTGATTATAGATTATTAAAATTATCTTCAAGTTCATTCAATCACAACTCTGAAAAAACACCTCATTAATTTTTAAATTATTTCTTTTTTCTCTGTTTTGTAAACATATCCACGAGTTCACCATAGTCCTACTTTGATTCTATTTTGATGTTGTATTTCTACCGTGATCGACTCTTTTCTATTTTGATGTTGTGTTTCTACCGTGATCAACTCTACTATATTTTGATATCTTGTTTCTACCGTGATCGACTCTTTTCTATTTTGATATCATGTTTCTACCGTGATCAACTTTTTCTATTTTGATATCATGTTTCTACCTTGATCGACTTTTTTCTATTTTGATGTTGTATTTCTACCGTGATCGACTCGTTTCTATTTTGATGTTGTATTTCTACTGCGATCAACTCTTTTCTATTTTGATATCTTGTTTCTACCGTGATCAACTCTTTTCTATCATTATATTTTGCTATTACTTGATCATATTTTCCCACCGTGACCAACCCTATTGCGCCCTGTCATTTTTCTTTCGTGATTAACTCTACTCTATTTTTGGATCATTCTGCTACCGTGATAAACCCTCTTACGCCTGTATATTATTTTGTCGTGATAAAGTCTTCTCGATACTTCTTTTCTTTAACGTGATCAACTCAGTCGCGCCTTCATATTTTTCTTTCGTGATTAACTCTACTCTATTTTGGGATCATTTTGCTACCGTGATCAACCCTCTGACGCCTGGATATTTTTCTTTTCTGTTGAACTCTTCTCCATTCAGATTTTTTCCCACCGTTATCGACTCTGCTACGCCTTGATATTTGCCTTTTGTACTTAACTCTCTTCTCAAAGTCTTGCAATTAGAAATGTTCGATTTTAAGACACCTTGATACATATGTAACAGTTTCATTGATAACTTTTACTGGCTACGATGATAATTTTAGGTGCTCGCCAGGTCCTCGTCTTACCGTGATTGTTTTTATTTGCGCGTTATCACATAAGTCACATAGCCCGGTTGACACATTGAACTGCTCTTCCTATGACTTATGGCAGGATCAGTAAAGTCGCCGCCTGGAAAACTTGCTGGCGACGCACGCACACGATTCTTTACGTGCACGGCCTGTAAAGTTTTACGCAAAGTTGTTGTCTGTGCAAATTCGGGTAAGCTCGAGACCTACGGTTTTCAATTTAAATGCTTGTCGTTTTTGGCATCTAGCTGCCTATAAATTGCTACAATTTGAAAAGAACAGAAAAGAGTCGATCACGGTAGAAACAAGATATCAAACTGTAGTAGAGTTGATCACGGTAGAAACATGATATCAAAATAGAAAAGGGTCGATCACGGTAGAAATACAACATCAAAATAGAAAAAAGTCTATCACGGTAGAAACACAACATCAAAATAGAAAAGAGTTGATCACGGTAGAAATAAAACATCAAAATCTGATAGAAAAGAGTCGATCACGGTAGAAACAGTACAACATCAAAATAGAAAAGAGTTGATCACGGTAGAAACATGATATCAAAATAGAAAAGAGTTGATCACGGTCGAAATAAAACATCAAAATAGAAAAGAGTCTATCACGGTAGAAACATGATATCAAAATAGAAAAGAGTTGATCACGGTAGAAATTCAACATCAAAATAGAAAAAAGTCGATCACGGTAGAAACATGATATCAAAATAGAAAAGAGTCGATCACGGTAGAAATACAACATCAAAATAGAAAAGAGTCGATCACGGTAGAAACATGATATCAAAATAGAAAAGAGTCGATCACGGTAGAAATCCAACATCAAAAAAGAAAAAAGTCGATCACGGTAGAAACATGATATCAAAATAGAAAAAGTTGATCACGGTAGAAATACAACATCAAAATAGAAAAGAGTCGATCACGGTAGAAACAAGATATCAAAACAGAAAAGAGTCGATCACGGTAGAAATACAACATCAAAATAGAAAAAAGTCTATCAAGGTAGAAATATGATATCAAAATGGAAAAGAGTTGATCAAGGTAGAAACAAAATATCAAGATATAGGAGAGTTGATCATTGCAGTACAACATAAAAATAGAAAAGAGTTGATTATTATTATTATGGTATTAAAATGATATCATGATAGCAAATGATGTCGGTAGTAAAAAATTGTTCAAAGCGAAAAAAATTAAAAAGTCTAAAAAAAAAATTCTTGCACAACCTGAAGGTGAAAAAAAAATCCTCTTGCCCAGAAAATTTGCCCAACTTCCTACTCTCCAAGAAAATAATGGTCCGTCCCATACAACACCTTCAGAATCACGAGATTAACCGAAACGTTTCAAGAGCCATCGCATAGAATGACTTGTATAACGTCATTGATAAATGTAATAATATAAGCAATGAAATATAGAATTAATTTTGAAACAAACGGCGCGCTCACGTGGGAACCAAAGAAGCTGATTGGTAAACATTAATCCGATTAGTAAACAAATCCAATTATCACTGAAATTTCGGTAAAACCTTAGAAATCTTTCTGATAAAATCGCTCAGCTTAAACACGACGTCGACAAGAATTGCGGTGCGATATACAGTCTGGTAGGTTTTTTGCGGTCGTGGAACCAGCCATGTAGAATACAACATATATATACCCAGGAGCTCCTGATAAACCTTAAGCGTAAACTGACATTCACGTTTGTTCGAAGCGGTATTATAAAGTGTAGCCCGAGTGAACGATCCCGAGAGCGTCTAGTTTGCTTTACAATCACCCCTTTGGTGTTTTCTTCCTTCGCAAACCATTATTTTTAGGTTTCCTAACATTTTAACCGTTATTTAGGCCATTAAAATATCGTGACGTAGCTCCTTTAAAGACGAAGATTTAAAGCTGAAAACATGTTTGGTGCACTTTAACATGCCTGACAGATGTAACTCGAAATTTGACAATATAATACCAAAGTATATGCGTCGAAAGTTAATGCCGGTACTTTCGCTACAATGCAGGAGTGGTTATGTAATTATGAGTTTTTCTTTTTACTGACCTGCGACCTGTGACCTGCCTTTTGTACCTGCCGTTTAACCCACCCTTCAACGCAACGCAACGAACTGTGTGAGGGTTTTATACAACTAAATAAAGTAGAACGAATTTTAGTCTCTTCAGCTTGTGGTTTAATTGTTATTAGATTATTGGTGTCGAGCAGACTTAGCTTGGTGGCGAGGTGACTTCGCTTCGTGGCGATCGAGTTGGTTATTGGCCAAACTCCCTGGTGGCGAGATGACGGGTAACCAATTTCGCAATTTTGAAATTTGTTTACACTGACCAGGATTCGCGTGTAAATGATAAAAAATCCCGGGTATCTTCTATGAAAAATTAACGCATAAAATTGCACTTATCTTTCGTTCTACCATCACTGAAGGAACGAGAAAGGCCACCGAATGCCTGCTGGGTATTTTGCAAGATGGCGGCCACTCGTTCCCAGACCCGGCACGATGCCGTTGATTCGCTCTCCTCTCCCGGGAGAGCGGGGCTTTCAATTTACAGGTGCATTAAGCTTAGATGTAGTAATGACTACAAGTTTACAAGCATTAAAAGCTTTATTCGCCACATACTATACTTTTTTTACATTGTTTTTACCACTACTAAATGTTAGATACATGAATGTATATGCTTATATATAGTTTTATCGTGTTGACTGCTCCTGCATTTTTGCTCGCCTATATTCGCAACAACTGACCAACCATAACTCCAAAGAAATTTATACTTGCGAACTCTCACGGATTATGCGTCAATCTCACGCTTGGCTCACAACTCTATTCGAAAATTTTTTGGAAACTTTCGGAAATCTTCGCACATTCGTCGGAGATCTTCGGTAATCGCTGGGACGTTTTCAGAAATCCCAGCCATGACGAGACAAAAAATCCCAAGTACTTGACTCAGAAAAAATTGGCAAGTATTTAAATCTGTTCTGCGGAACTCAAACTCTTGTCAAGAGCAAGGCAGAAAAAACAGACGCAGCCCACAAGCTTTACTGAGAAATTTTTCACACGACAAAGTTAGCTGTCTTATGTACTCAATTTTCATACTCTACTATAAATGTCTATCTTTATACTCATGGACCACTATGTGGCACAAATATCTTAATAAAACCGAACTTTGACCTCTATATATCAGCCTGAGTACTACAATGTCTAAAACGTCCTTCCCAATTGCTGAAAAACAACAGAATATGCCTGTAAAGTGCTTTTAACAATTAAATGAAACCCTGATCTATTACAGCAACAACAAAGACCTTGGTAAATCCAAAAGTTCCATAACTTTGAGTTCGAACATGTTTGGCAAGCATTTCAGAATAAAGAAAATAACTATAACCAGAGAAATCCAAGACGTGTTTGTGAAGCAGCAGAATGTCTCTGCTAAAACAGAGAAATCTTTGAAAATGTCTAAGGAGATTTGGTCTTTGAAATAAACTGAACAGATCGATGGAAGGCTTGAGAGATGCATTGCCAATCCTACGACTCAAAATTACGTAGAGTAAAAATTATTCTTATCTACAGCACTTTCCATTTACAACAAAAAAATTCTGGTTGGAATGTAAATGGTCACTCCAACAATATAAATTGGGATATTTCGAAGAAGGTAGTCCTGTTTTTCCACTAGAAAATTCGGAATGGGAACCCGCGTTGTATTTCTGGTTATGCATCTTTTGCATCAGTTGCAAGCTGTTAACTTAAATTACCGTAGCAATCTCGTGGCTTGATGGTTTTCTCAGGAACGCTTTCCTGTAGCCCGTTTCGTAGATGCAATCTAACAAGGCGTTCCGTTTTCTCTACAGTGCAGGCTAGCTTCCAGGTAGACAGCTCCACAAATACGCTGAAATAGAACACTTAATACCAAGGAAAATTCTGGAAATTTTTGTAAATGGTTAATGCTCAGACATTTGTCTTCAATTGCAGGAAACTGCATTTAAGGCACAGGAAGGACTGTGTGCTAAGTAATCAAAAACAAAAATTACAAATTCCCTCTTTTGTTCAAAATAGATACATACCTGTAAGCTAGGCTAACAATACGTGCCCTTCCCAAGGAGCACATGACAAATATAAACATAATGCTCTGAAACTTGGCCTGTAAACAAAAATGCTTGCTAACCAATTAACCTACACCATATAAATTTTCCTAATCATGGAAATGACTCAAAATGATATGATAAACAATAGCTATATCATGGTATAAGCCACTCAAATACAAAAGCTAGGATGGTTTGGTGTGACAGCAACAAAGAAATATAACTAAATGAAATCAAACAGCTGTTTCCTAAAGGCAATAACAAATCAATAAAAAAACAACACTAAAAACAAATGCCTGACTTGTGACCTTGGATATAATCAGTCTTTTCTCAAGAATTAGTAAAAGGTTGCATAGATCCTTCACCAAATGTGTGGTATATCTTTGTAATATGAAACTACAGAATCAGAGAAAATAAATAGTAGCACAGACTGTATCCAAAGTACAATCTCTGACTGTTTCTGAATGGCATGAAAATAATCACACAAAGCAAAAGCCACTGATTCAAAATGCTTAAGTACATCACAATACCATGGATAAATGCATTCTTATCCAACATAAAAAAGAAAAACAGCATTTCCTTTTAAGAATAGCAAAACTAAAGTTTTTTTTGCATGTATACAAGGATTTACTGTGGGCTGATCACATACTTCAACTTAACAGAATTTATGACATTCTTTCTATTTCTCATTATTGGCTAGGTGATAACAAGGTTCCTTGGTTTGAAATGCATGCAACCAATGGAGAACTACCAATGAGCTACAGATTCTTTTGAAAGTGGGCAGGTGATTGGTTCCCTCATTGACCAATAACAGACCATTTAAGTAAATGCAAGTAAAAGGGCCTTGAGAGTCCTCTGATAAAATTATACACTCTCCATCAAACTGCCTTGTATTCGCTATTGAAACAAAAGGAGAATTTGACTTTATATCTAGCCTCATTTAGAGCCTCCTTCTATGTTCCATGCAACAATTTTTTCTTAGCCAGTGTACAGTTGGCCAAAGACCTTTCACTTAGAAGTGAAAGGTTCTGTAGTTGTAACAACCAAAAAACTTGAGCTGTTGTAGCTAGTGCATCAGGCCACACAGTAACCTTTCACATGCTAAGAAGTACAAGTGGTATCCCAGAGAATCAACATCTCAAAGATTTAAAAGTCACTATCTACCCCATTTAATAGACACTTGTCCATAATTCAGTTCAGGTGAAAGTGAAAACCAAAAAACTATGTGACTTGCATCAAGGTAGCCCCTTCATGTTAAAACTCATAAGAAAGTCAAAGGTTCTTGTTGGTATTTTTCTGCCAAGACAATGAATGGTGATTGTTGTTGAAAAACACTTAGCCAGCGTTTTATGCACAACATGCATTCTAAGTGCCCTGCAAAATCATATCAAACAATAGCAGAGTGGAATCCTGCCAAAGCTGCACCCAATGCGACCACATATTTTGCTGAGTTATATATATCAGGAGCTACCTTGATGTATCAACTAATAAAAACAACTTCCTCCACTTTCAAGTGATCACTTAATAGGCAAAATGTTATTATTCCTTCATCTCTCTTTCCTTGCCCTGTCTTAACAAGACAACATAAGCACCCTGGAACCCAGTTTCTGTCTCTCATCAAGGACACAGATGACCTGGAACCAAGGTTAAGAAGTACATGTGGTATGCCATGCCTTATACAGGCTTGGTCACCCCAGACCTAACAGGCAAGGGGTTAAATTGAAAGCTACTTAGGTAATATTCTAAATGTCTACTGATTACAATAATTCTATCTTCCATGAGTGTTAGTTCTATTATCAGTCACTTTGTTCCCCAATTCTAAAACTGCTAATTAAAAGCATAACTGAATCACAACTACCACATACACACAAAACAGGACTGGCTCCTCTTTGAGGAGAAAACAGGCTAGCAATCTAGAGAGCTAAGAAAATATATGTTACTACAGATCTCTCTATCACCTTTAGCTCATAAAATGTAAGTTCTCTATGTCACATTGGCTGGGGACATGTAAATTGAACACTACATGCCTCACAGTTTTTGCAGATGCTGTGAGGTTTAAACTTGGTTACCACCTTGGCATATCCCAAAGGAAAGAATTCTTTGAAAACCAACTGAAGAACACTTTTCGTAATAAAGTGCTGCTTCTTGCAAACAATTTTTTGCAGGTCTGGAATTTGACCTGCTGACTTAGTGGTACCAAAGTTAACAGAAACTTGATTTGCAAGACCAATATATTTTCAATGCCCTATTCCTCTGACAAAAATACAAATACCCCAGCAGTTACTGCCTAAAGTCTTAGCTTCTAATGCATGTTGAAGACATGGGACAACAGAATTGAAATGCTGGTAACAAAGATATATAAGCAAACATGTAGTACACAATACCTGACCCAATACCTGACCCAATACCTTCTGCGGGTTGAGGTAACAGCTACACACACAGAACTAAAGCTACCAATTGTGGAAAAGTTGCTTTTATATCTACATGTACTCACTCAGGACAAGCAATGTTGCAGTCCAAGGACTGAGCAAAGGATTTATTCAGGTTTTCTAGACGACTGGTAAATTCCTCTTGAATCCCAGCAAATGTCTGCCGCAGGACAGATGCTGGCTTCACGCCACCTACCACATCTACTTTCTCATCTTCGTACTCTTCACTACTTGAAAGGCTGCCTGCATTTGAAGCGCTTTTGCCAATGGCCACTATTTCCTCCTTTGCACTGTCCGTTTCCTCACCCTTGTCATTGTCAACCTTCTCCTTCTTGACAGTCACTTCTATCTCAGGGCCAGATTTCCTTTCCGGAGGTGAGTTGGGACCATCTGCCAAATGGGACTGTTTTTCTGAGGGTAAAGAATGCCTATGAACTGTTTCTTTGGGGGTAGCACCTCCAATTATGTCCGGTGTTAGGCCATTACGGTAAAAACCATGCATAGCAAAATCAGGGTGGCTCCTGTCACCAAACCCAGGGATGGCTCCTACATCAAATGGAGAGGGGCCAGGGAAAGGATAGTGAAAACCAAGAGGGAACTGCAAAAGACGCAGCCTATCAGCCGGTGTCAGAAGGCCAGCCTGTGCAGCTAGTAGTGGGTTCAGTGGAGAGCGAAACAAGTCTGGGCTGCTCAGCCATCGTCTCATGGCTAGTGCAGTGTAGGGATCACCACCAAGATAGCATGCATTATGCATATCAAAAGGGCCCCGAAGATGCTGTAAATCTTGGAGCATGTCAGCACGAGGAAACATCACGTCAGGGTACATGAGTTCTGGAGGGAAAGGGCACAGTCCCGGGAATTGTGAAGCTATGTTGCCAAGATTTACAAGCCCTTGAGCAGCATCAAGCCTGTTGTCATGACTGTTGAGAGCTCTCTTTGTTGACATGTCACCAGAATAACTACACTCTACCTTCCTAGCATCTTCTGCCTTCACCTCAGGGATGGGAGGCAGGTTGCTCTGGTAGAAAAGAGACCTTTGATCTCCACACTCCCTTAAGAAAAACTCACTAGCATCTGCCATGCTGCGTGAACGCTTCCTTACAACATCTTTGTCAGTGCTTCTCAGAGAATCAAAGAAGCTGGCAGGCCTTTTATGGTCAACTCTCCTACCATTCATGAAAGGATTCTTTATGCCTGCCAGAAATCTGTCAGATATCAATCTTCCATCAGCATCCTGAGAGTTGCAGCTTGAAGAGGGGGAGACCTCACCGCTTCGGTTGTCACCATCAGTTGCTGTTGCCTTGCCACCTTGGCTGGAATCTGGTGAAGGGTGCCCTGAGTCGGCTGAGGTAGTAGGTGATGCCAGAGGACTAATCACAGAAGAATGGCCCTCCGGTATGGGAAAATTGTGGTTCATGGTTAACTTTTGCATCATTCCTGGCATTGATAACCCAGTTCTCCTAAAAATAAAATTTACAAAATGCTGCATAATACGGTTCCCATTAACTTCGTTCACGTCAAAGTCCTTAGAAAGTACTTCTGACCAACTGAGCGAAATTGCTTATCTAGAGAGTTTCATTCCTTATAACATTACCAAACACTTGGGTGATCATTTAAATTGGCACAATTTTATGCAAATTAATGCTCTTCTCTACACATCCTAAAAATACAAGACTATCAGCTACTTACCGGTTTGGCAGGGGATCACTGTTGGCTCTCCCTAATCTTCTCTGTGCTGTAAGAGCAACTTCTTTCCTAACACCTGAGCCAGAGTGGTGTGGACTATTTGCTGGGGAACATATAGCAAATAAACCATACTCCACAACTTGACTGTCACGCTTGCGGGTATGAATCTCTCGTAGTCTTCCAGACAATCTGAACAACTTTGACAAAAACAAAAATAATGACCTGTCAATACTTCACAAAAATATGGTAGAATACCTAATAAAATTAATGAAAGATTGGGGAATGAATAACCTTGGTGGGTTATACATTTGCAAGGTTAAGTTCCATTCATATATCTCATCAAATAAAACAAAAAAAAGCAGTTGCTCCTGCCCACCACCACTATAATCTTGACTTTCACAATTAGGTTATTTCATTTACAAAACAAAACAAAACCTTTAGCAGTTCCTGTCAAGAGTCCTAAAAACATGAGCTCAGAGTCACATGTCCCCCAAAAGATAGCATAAGGAAGTTTGCCCACCACTCTCATGAGTATCATGTCAACTTTAACAATAGGTTTTCAGTACTTGGACTAGGAGAAATACAAAACACACAGTCAAAGTAGAAACTTGTTTACCTATCAACACATACCTTATAAAAACCACCCCCATGATTTAATGTACACTTCATTCGACATGTAAATGAACGATTTAAACTTTCATTTTCTTCAGAGCCTGTAAAGTGGTACAAAACAAACAAATAAACAATCAACATGGAAACACAAAAAAACACTTAAATCTTTTCATGTGCATCTTAACAAGTGACACAAACCAGTCATACTGAAATAATGTTCACTATCAGTGCTTGGCCTCAGCGGTAGTCCACTAGTCTTGGATTAGTAGAAACTTAGAACCACAAATCACTGGACTGGCAACTACTTTATAATTTGTAATGTTTAAAAATACTCAATGGTGAAAACAAAGTACACGTCTTGTAAATGTTGTTTCAATGCACTCCTTGCAATGTTTTGATCGCGAAAAATGATAGTCCGAGGTGACGGAGGACTGACGTGAGAAGACTAAACAAGCCTGAGGTTGGGACTGGGTGTAAAGGAACTTCCAGCCCACCATCTTTACCTCGAACTTCCCACGTATTATATAGATTATCATGAAGAAGTTAGAGGCCTATTTTTCTAGTTTCGTGATGACATCAATGAAATTTAATTGGAAAAATATATTACAAATAATACTGGCATGCTGCAACCAGGGAAGGACTAGGTAGTACCACAGATTTACTCAGGACTAGTAAATTTCCAGTTCAACTAGTCCCAGGGCCAGTGATTTATAAAGTCAAGGTTGAGCACTTGCTGTGACTGCTCCTTTTCTTATCCTTAAACTATTATTATCATCATCATCATCATTAATTTTTGGCCTCTTTTCTTAATACATTATCAATTAAAACTTGCTTTAATGTATGGCAAGGTAACCTCTGGAAACCACCAGGTTTATATTTGAGGCCATCTTGGACATAACAATATGTTTACATAAATAATGCTATAAGTGTGCGGCTTTGCCAATTAAATGATTATTTTACTAAAAAAATATAGCAGCTTTTTCTTAAAGTTAGGAAAACTTGACATAGAAGTGATTGTAACAGAAAGGAAATTCCAGATCTTTAGTTCTTGGGAAAGAATTCTGAATTTTTTGAGATTAATTCGGCAATGGTGCACTCGATAATTGTTGGCTGTTCTGGTGCTATAGCTATGAATTTGACTATTTGTAATAAACAAGTTTAAAAACAACGAAGGCAATAGGTTGTTATGATAACAGTACATAAATTTTGCTGCTTTAAACGTATTGATTTGAAAAAAATGTCTAAAATTCTCAACTTGGAGAATACAGCAGAATGCACTTTATGATCTGAATTGATGATAGCAGATATTTGGAGATATTCCATGGAAATAGCATTGGAATGCACGTTAACCAAAACTATGGTACTCTACCTGTTGCTGTTCTATCTTTTAATGCTGTTTCTGTATCTTTATTGCCAGTCTGATTAAGAAAGTAAAAGCAATCACAAAACTCTACTCATACAATGAATTTTATTACATATAAAGACAACACAAAGAATATATACAAGTTATTTAGTGGGTGGAAGGTCCATATGGCAAAAAAACTGTGCCTGATGTCCTGAGCATGGCCCAAGGCCAAAGGCTGAGGGCCATACTCAAGACCAAAAGCACAGTTTAGGAAATGGTTAGTTACTATATGCTTGGTTCCATGAGCGGGCAAGATGAGGGAAATCCTGAGTTCTGACTGATTTTCCAAATAGGAAAGATGAGCCTACTTTGCCCACTCAAGATTTCATGCTTTGTCCCACGAAACAAAACCAAAACAAAATGGCCATACAATACATCCTTTATTCACCAAGCTTGTTTGGTCAAGATGGCTGGATGTTTAAGCCCCATTTTTTTGCTCTGTTTATAACCTCTACTACCTCTAGTACAATAAAACCGCATAAAAAATAACTTGACCAATATGCAGCCACCTAGACCTCACACTGGGTTAATAATTTATTATGTCTTGACCTCATGCTCAGTCAATAACATGTATTTGTTGCTCTAAATTCTTGTTCTATTTCTCAAAAGCCAAAGTCACCTTAGTTTTTAACATAAATTAAGAGCATCGATCATCACGTCAGTAAAGAATGTTCTTGGTACTGTTAAAGATGATGCCGATGTTGTTTTTCAAAAATACAGCAAGGTATGTATATGCATTTGTGAACATCGAATAGTTGATCAAAATCACACCTACCACTTTTGTCTTCTTTCCCGATGTTTTGGGCCACGCTAAATTTGACTTAACCATATCCTGATCATCAATGTGTAAGAATTTAAACATGCTTTGATGGATAACAGCAGCCTACAAAAATGTAACAAAATATAATTTTCATATGAAGTCTCAAAAGAGAAGTTGTGATTCAAGATCTCATAGATCCAGACGCATCAAAGGATTCGTGTGTCCCTTCGACGGGCACGATCTAAGTGATCTCACATCACAAGTCTACATCTAGACCATACCAAAGAAATGCACCCTTAGAATGTGTCTGGATCAATAATATTGCAATCAACTACTCACAGTCCCCAATTCACAACAGACATGGGCATGTTTCTCATTTTTTTTGCAATGAGGGAGGGAGAGAGGACTTAACTTGAGTGAAGGAAAAACAAATACTATGTGACAGTCCAGAAAGAAAAGAAGAAAACATGGGAACAAACCTGGGAGTGGCCTAAGAAGTCACGAACATTTTCAGAAACATAAAACAATTGTCCATCTTGTGTTATGACGGCAATAAACCCATCAAGGGCCTGAAATGAACAGATGAAAAAGTTTAACCCTTGGATAGATAAAAAAGAACAACACTAAAAAGTAGCTTTACAAAGAATGGTCACATTGCATGGTTTGATCCACAGACAAAAACGTTACAACCACACTGTATAGTAAAACAAATAGTAACACAGTACAGTACTGTTCAGTAGCTTTACAAAGAATGGTCGCACTGCATGGTTTGATCCACAGATGAAAAAGTTGGAACCACACTGTATAGTACTGTTCAGAAGCTTTACAAAGAATGGTCGCACTACATGAAAAAGTTAGAACCACACTGTATAGTAAAAAAACAGTGCAAAAGTACAGTATGGTGCAAAAGAAATACAAACAAAATTTGGTCAAGTTTGTGCATATCCCGATATTTCGGCGAAATTTAAATGAAAGTTTGCTTGTGCAACATTTCCTGAAAGCTATTTTTTAGCTAAACCGATATTTTGCTCCTGGGATGCAAAATATTGTTGCCTTCAAATCCAGTATTGTTGCCTCTAGGCAAGATATAGTTACTTCAGAACGAAATATGGTCTCCCTGGAGCAAAATATCAGGCATCAAAACAAAATATTGTTAATACTTCTCACAGGATCATTATTGTTTACATGTGCACTTGCTGTACTAACGGGACTGATATTGTTTCTGGTAGCAAAATATCTCCCGACAAGTGTTCATTGCCGTTAAAATAATCATCACTTGGCACTGCTCTACAAATTTACATTTCCCCTAAAAAACGAGTCCCATTCAGGGAAAAAGAGAAAGCTCATTACATTAAGTTAATGATCATTTAAGCTGTGTCTAGAAACCTGTTATCCAGGAAGTGTTTTCAAAATTCTAGATTCCCAATAGTCTGGAATTCAAGTGTTTTTTTTTTTTTTTTTGGGGGGGGGGGGGGGGGAAATACCTAATCTAATTCATCTATGAACATTACATATTTGTCTAGAAATCTCAAGGGATTTTAAATATTGTTGTGGGTTTGAAATACATAAAATAGTCGAGTTTGGGCATATAGTGAAATCTCAATGTTTTCAACACTAAGAAAATATTGTATTGTGATGCAACAAGTCAGCTTTCAAGAAATGTCTACATAAACTACACATATTTTGGAAACCTCCCCAGAGCATTTGACATTTGTTTGAAAGTGCCAAGCTATTCTAAATAAAGGTGTTGGTATCTTAGGGGAAGAATTCTGTAATCTTGAGCGTAAATTATTCTCTAGAATCTCAACCTATAGGCACTTTTTTCTATTTCACTTCCATATTTTTATTCCCACAGCCTTCCATGATACTAAACTTCACATGTAAGGCACAGCTCATAATCAAAGTCCTGTTATATTCGGGATAAAACAAGCCTTGTAAACCAAAACTCAAGAACAGGAAAATTCATAAGCGTGCTATTAGGGGTTACCAGTCCCTGACGCAGCTTCAGCTGGCTTATGTTTCCCATGGTAACATTCTTAACTTTCATCCGGCACATGGTAGTTGTTTGTGGTTCATTTACAAAAAAATCCAACCATGCCAAAGATCACTAGTTACATGAGGAATCGAATTGCCTGCCTGTACAAAGAAGGCTTGCATCCAGCAGAAATCTCTGATCTTGTGATATATCATTGCAGAGAAATTTCGCTTTGTTGAAATTTCGGCAAAATATTGAGCCATGGTAGTGATATCTTGTTGAAATATCTTACGATATTTCCCCAATATATTGGCGAAATATCGCTGGAACAAAGCAGGATAATCAGTGAATTTCATTTGCATTACTATTGCAGAATACTGTAGTACCAAAGCAATTTTGTCTTTGTTGAGATGCTTTTCAACAAATGGTTGCAAACTCTTGATAATATTTAAGACATTAACAAAATTAACAGTTAAAATATTATGGTTCCATATTAGCAAATGATATTAGCACAGGCAATTTACCATATATTTTGACCATAACAATTTTATAAAAGTGCTTAAAAAGATTCAAATAAGTTGATACTTTTAATTCACATGTTTAAGTTTATGTAAGTTTTAAGGTCTACAGAGTTGGGTTTTAAGAGCAAACCTGTTCCTTCATTACTGACTTCACTTTGCAATATGGCAAAATAACCATTATCTAATACAATTTATGAGTTTTGTCCTTTGCAAGCATGGCATTGTCACTCTAAAGCAAAGCTTCAAGCATAAAATAATCCCAAAATTTTAAACTATTATACTTTGTTTTAAATCCTTAGAGACAAGAAGAAAAAAAGACGAACCATCCCTATCAAAACATTGACAATTACTCTACAAGAACAAGGCCCTTGAGTTTGTAAAACATGTTATCAGAGAAAACCACACTTAATACAATGAAAGTAACTGTCATGTATGGCCACTTGCATCAATTTTAACTATCTTTTGGCTATAATGTTTTTTCTGTAGGATAGAAACCAATTTTCTACTATTAAAACAGAGAAATTTTCTTCAACAATTTCACTGCTATTCCATTTCAATACACTAAATAATAATTTCTACTGCAGGTTTTCATGGCCAATTCACATCAGACAAGAGAACCAGGCGTATGCACTGAATAATTCATTTTCAAATTTAAAACAATTGGAGAGCTTTACAACTAAATAACTTGCAACTTCACAAGAAAGACAAATTTCAACAACAAGGTCACAAATTCAACCTTTCTTTTTAACAAAAGAAACTGAACAAAGGAATGGCCTCTTGGCAAAAAATGGTTACATATGTTGTCGGTTAAAATGAATTTCAGGCCAAAATGGTTCCAAACTAGTTTGATTTGTTTTTACTTTGTTTCATATTAATTTCCATAATTCTCCAATGATCTGAAAAAGAGTCCAATATATAAATTTAAATTTTCAGTAGCTCTTCAATCCTAACCTCTGAAAAATAACTCTGGAATCTTGGGTGATCTACAATTTTAAAATTATAATTGTACCTTGAACTTCTATGGTTTTGATGATATAAATTTATTTTTTCATTCTCTCATCTTGCAAGACAAAGGTTGACCTTCATCAAGGTTAGAAATCCCAACATTACATTTTATGCATGAATAGCTACAAAAATACATTATTTGATTGTATACATGGGCAACTTTGAAACAGGTTTGAAAAGAACCAAATGTTTCTAATATATGATATAAATATATGATATGAGAGGAAATGAAATTTAAAAGAATATAAAGTTCAGATCAATAAGAGAGCTAATTAATAACAGATTAAGGGCAGGAGGGCCATAAAATTAGAGCTTATCCCAGTTCCTGTTGCATGAAGTGTCCTCCTATCTTGTCAACCCACTGTAGATGGGATAATTATATTGGAAATACCCATTTGTATATTTGGGTGGAATACAAGGGGGAGATTGTAATATTAACACAACATCATCTACTGGGTTTAAATCCTGGAACTCCAGGCCAGAAATCTGATAAACTCACCCATAAACTACTGTGCCTCCATATTGCACAGCAAACACTCTAGCAACTTCTAGCGCTACATAGCTACAGCAGTTTTCCTAATGTTATTTTTGTGACACTTGTGAGATCAAATTTAAGTCCCTAGGTTTTCTCTTTGCATCCTGTTACACAATATACAGAAGTCCTTAAAGTGTAATTCATCAAAAAATGGTACTGTAAAATGCGCAGTTAAAAAATTGTTTGCTACATTAAACTTTGAAACCAGGGAAGACAATATGCTAGGGTTACAACTATGTACAATAATTTGAAAAAAGCTGTTAAATAGAAAAGAATCAAAAACATTCACATTTGCAATTTTGAACAAATCAAGTTCTCATACTAGTGTAAACTTGCACAGTTTAATGTTTGACAGAGAAAAAGGAAGAGCTCTTACTGTTAATTTGTAACAAGTTCCATGGACTTCCCTTTAGCCTGGTACCAAACCGGGCAAACAAAACCCCTGGAGTTTTCCTAAGATCGTTTCCAGCAATTGTAGTTGCAATTGTGTATTTTAACTGTACGTGGTGAGCCATTTTGTAATGGAGAGCTTTTCAGGAAACAATACAAGAATTCCAAAATGGAACTCCAATGGAAATTTACTCTCCTAGTAAAATAAACACCACAACAACAAACAAGCTCAACAACAACCAAAACATTGTGTGGAAATGGAATTAAATCTTCACATAAGGTTTTAAGAATTGTTCAAATTTTGTTTTACGTGCAGTTAACCTGGACAAAATATAATTACACACTTAATACTTCAAAGCGAAGTTTTAAAATTGCAAATTATCTTACCTCCAAAGAAAGCTGTGAGAAAACGCCATTTCCCTCAACTTCTCGGACAAGTTCTTCACATGTCTCTTCCTTTTCATTCCTTCCATTAGAAACTAAAGAGTTACAACGTCAGGAAAGACAAGATCTCAGTTAATTTACTTCGTCTGCGCAAAACAAAATGTGCAGTGGAATCAAAGGGCGCATGAAGTTTATAATTCGGCATCAACGTACTTCTTCATTTCCAATTTATATTTTTGTCTTCCCTTTAACCTGTGGTTTTACGAGGGGTGGCTAAAAATCTATATTACGCATTTGTTTGTCAAAATTGGTGACGAGGTTTGAGAGCCGGCTTGATGTGGTAATGAACAACACGAAGGTGACCGTCTCATGGGTTAAACGAGTTACTCTCAACTTAATTTCTAAACTTCTTTTTTTTCGTCACAGCCTTTCTATGTAAAAGAACATTGAAAACTTGATTCAATACTTAGAACTGCTAAAAATAAAATTTCCAAGACCTAACGAGCTGTCTTAATTCTCTTAATTTAAACCAAGAACAAAAACCCACGATAACAACTTTTCGCCAGTTGAGATAAGTACGTACAGTACACAATCACGTCACGTAAGAAAGAAAGATTTACAACTCATTATTCAAAATTCCAGCTCAACTATCACTTATCTCTATTCGACGCTTATTTTTCAATAACATCGCAAGTTTCAGTAAGTTACATAATAAAACAGTTCGCGACGAACGCAGATTTCTACTTTTTTCGTGGTCTTATTTTGCACACAGGAAACAGAAATAGTACGGTGAATAGATACCTTGCTAAGAGAGCTCACAGCGTTTTTCATGTTAACGGTTGTAGAAAGACTCTTAATAGTGTGGGCCACGCAAGCCTGAAACAACGGTGTCACCAGTCCCGTTTACGAATGTTCACGAATCCGTGAGCTAGTGCAATTATGCAAAAATGCGTTCTTTTTATATTTTCTCGAGTAAAAAACCAGAGCCAGAACTGTTCCCTTTTTAGGCACGAGACTTATCAGAAGGTTAGCGACTGTTATGGTTATTTCATATTAGCTATCTTTAGTCACATTTTCGCAACAAGATCTTACTTGGAGGACAAAAGAGTCCCAAACACATCTGAATTAATTAAAGAGATTGTCTGGGTTAGGGGAGGGCGTTTACAAACACCAGACATATGTTAAATCGCTGAAACCAAAGTCAGCTAAGGTCTTAACTAAGCGAGCTAACTTACGCTTTATTTGTGAGAAACTAGAATGTGCTAGTAAAGCGATCAAGACTCGAGATATTTGTGTTGTGTTACAAACCATCTTGGGCCAATACTAACGAACAAAACCGCCCGCTGCGTAAGGTCATCATACCAAACCCTGGCTCACGTACCAAAACTGGTACAATCTCGCATGTCAAAATCATCTATCTAGGTCAAGGCCAACGAATTCTGAGAGAATGCTCTCCCATAGCGATGGTTTCATTGCGGAGGCAAAACAAGCGAGGCAAGAGAAAGAAATCATGTAAGATTCATGAACACCCACCGAACAAGAGCACGCAACGTTGATAGTTACGCAGTAAGAACCTGTCTCGAGAACGGGAAAATAACTAAACACGGCACGAGTAATTACATTTTTCTCTGCCCTGAATTCTTGTTGCGTGAGTCTAGTTGATAAATATTTCGTTTTTTTTTAACGGCTGCGTGACTAAGGCTGAACACGAAATGCACTTTAGAGTGTAAAGGTGTCAAGCGCTTGGCTTGCTTTAAAATTTTTTCCTTTTTCCTCACAACCAAACTGATATTATACACAGTACAGAGTGCAATGAATAAAAAGAGCACCAAGAAAATACCATGTTCAAGTTCTCAAAACAGAGTTAAGCAACAAAGCGAAAGCATTGCAAATTTATTCGCTTTATCAGGCAATTCAATAGGCTACGTATCCGCTGCACGGCTTCACCACATCGAAGACAACCATGTCGCGCTAGAAAACACCAATAGATTCTCACCATTCCAAACATAGAAAGTAGTGAGACACAACACGCAGGAATAAAAATCTACAAAGAGGTAGGTTTATCTGTTCCAACAATCAGGAAAGATTGTGCGACATGGCTTAACAAATAAACAGCTGCAGAGATTTCGATAGAAAAGGCATGTTTGGCAATGCAATGCAAGTACAGAAATTGAGAAGAAACTCTCTCTACAGAGTATTTTTTAAACGTTGTTGAGTCCAGAAAGCCCCAAAGTACTGTTTATCTTTAGAATGTAACAAGTAATTTGCCGCTCGGAGAAAAAAACCTTTCTCTTATTTCCGCAAACCATGCCCGATACAAGCAAATATATCCCACATCGAAGCAACCTGCTCCTCGCCGGGTAAAGTCTACCATAAACTGCTGGACATGATAGTCCGAATGGTGCTCACGATTTAACCGACTGTTAAGAGTTAGAAATATCGACGAAAAGGTGCGATAACGACGAAGGTGCGCAAAAGACGACTAGCTTTTAATTCTCCAACACAATGGCTAAAGGTCCGTTCGTAGCTAGCAGGGCAATTATCAATGACCTTTCTGCCCTCCAATATAAATCACATCACTGGCGCTTAAGGAGATCCTCTTTTCTTAATTGTGTTTACGCTTTTGGAATTTAAGCAGCATCGCAGTTTCGGTCTGACGGAATGGCAGTCTTTGGAAAGGCTGCCAATGTAGAACAACCGCTTGCGTACTTTAATCTCTTTCAACGTTGCACACTTACCCAAGGTTCGACTCTTTTCCCCTCTTTTAAATTTCAGGGGTATGTATTTCAAGAAACTCAACCAGGACAGATTTTTCCAAGCTTTCCACGCTGAATACCAACGAATTTAGACCATTCAAGGGAGTTCCAAACATCCACTATACAATTTCAAATTACATTTGAATAAAATGTGCCATGGTACATGCAGGCGACAAACACCAACAGACAGTACAAAAAATCATGTTACGCGTAAAACAGCGAAACTAAGATAAGAAGACTAGTTCTAAAACATTAATTACCTTGAAAGAAACTTTTAGCCCTCAAGTAACTGACGGTGAGCCTCAAAATTGAAATCTTATCTAGTTTCGTGACGATTTCCTCAGGGAACGGCAATAGTCTCGCCAGGTTATCAAGCTCGGCGTTGAGTCGATCTCTATGTCGTTTCGACGGGTTTCCAGGCCTAGAAACACAAGTAGAAACAGAAGATTTAACTCCTAAATATCTCATATCGGTTGGCTGTTTTTCGTGCCATCCGCAATAGAACCACACTTTACAAAACAACCTCCGAACTTGAGGTGAGAACACTCGACACAAACATCACACCATACATGTCCAGGCTCAAATCGGACAATCGGTTCTCTTCGACCTCACGATTCTCAACCCGACACGAAACACCAACGCAACCAACAAATCGCTCACGATACAAACCCATGGGTTTTCTTCTTCCGTTTGAGCTTGCTGTTAGCGTTTAGATCCATGGCCTCAGTATCCGCCAGGATTGCGATAGTTTGGCTGTCCCACTCTACAACGCACAAACAAATTTCTCGTTTATACTGTTTTCGCGAGACACCGCGCGGCCAGCCATAGAAGTACAAATGATTTTTTGCGCAAAAAAATACACCGCGGATGTGTTTGTTCGAATCACGAGCGACAACAGTCGTTTGCGAAAGCCTTCGAGTTATCCTCGGCGAAACGACTTCAATCGTAATGATTCTGAACAGCTAAATCGCTGGGAAACTCCAAGTTAGAGTTGAGTGGACCCAGTAAGCACGACCCCACAGTAAAGTGATTGACAACCATATTGTACCGAGCTGGTATTGATCAAGACCAGCAACTGACTAGGGTTATGAATCGAACGACGCGATTGGTGGAACGCTTGGAACAGTCACGATAATTGGTTTGTTCGAGAAAATTTATGCAATATTTACAATTCGCCGCCTCGTATAACAATTACCTAAATTTGCATTTGAAAAGAACCGATAGGAAAAGCACTCGTTACAACCGAGTGATTTGCTTTTGTGTCTTGGCTCTACCAATCTTCTATACTTAGTCACGCTGTTAATGAACCGAGATAAAATGAACCATTTGATGAAAATAGACCTCTAGTTTCCCTCAAACAAATATTAATATGAAATATGTTTTCCCGGACAAAAGGTTGGAACCGATGAAATTTGATCATATTGAAGTGAAATTGGGGTTTAAAACGTGAGCCGCAATGCTAATTATACCTCGGTGGCTGCTGTCTGTAAATCATCTCACGAGAAGCCGTGATGCGTTTTCGTATTGTGTACTTTTAGCTTTATTGTTTCATTTCCTTTGTCCCACGGCAAAAGCGTCACCATAGGAAACACATCTCGCAAGCTCTGTTTATTATTACGTGACTGACACAAAAAACAGCAAGTTCAAGTAACAAACAAGGTATTGGTTTACTTAAATTTCTTTCGAGCCGTGATTTTGTTTACACTTGGTACAGTGTTACCATCGCGTCCGGGCGTTGTGTTACAACGTTGTGCAATAAACAAAACAAGGGCTTATCACAACAGACAATTTTTAACCAGCGTCATGAACAAATCGGATTCATTTGTATTGCAAAAAGAATATCACAATTTAGTTTCGTGTATCATGCATCCGTGAGTGAAGACATCTTTTCACCTTTAGTTTTGTTACTCCCACCTTTGAATAGCTCCGCGTCACGCCATCATCCATCCATCACCTCCTCTTTTCGTTTGAACTGTTTTTATTGAAGTGTACATGACTCATGCGAAATTCGCGACCTACTTCCGCGACAAAATATTTTCACAATACATTTAGAGCTATTTTATAAAAAAATAGAACATCATGCGATGGTTACATAACTTAATATTTCATGCAACTGTTGTGTTCATGCATGGTATGACGCCCTTTGTCTCAAAGTAAATGCCTTTTTACCGCACTGAAAGCTTCTTAACTCTACAAACCACTGCCTACTCTGTAAAATTCTATTGATCTTCTAAATAATTGACCTTATCCTACCTAGACAACTAACAAATATAGGAAAGAGGCAAATTGGGAACAACTGAATTTTGTCTGTTACGCAATCGCCTGCAAAGCCCTTTAAATTTGATGAATTGTTGTTATGGTATCAAAGTTCTTCTGAAAGCCATTTTCATTCTTTAAAGTTGGCAACGTTGCGCTTATTGTAGTGTCCTCAAAAAATTACTTGAAGTGGTTAGTTCCTGGTTTTCCCTTGTATACTGTGTCACAAAGGCAACCCTCCTGATTCCATGTGCTCTGTGTTGCTGTTGAAGTATATTCAGCTCAAGTATTCAATCGATTGTTTTTAATTCTAGCCATGAGTATTAAATGCTCACGACAAGTAGATAATATTACAGTTTTCTTATAAAATTTTAAGACATGGGAAAAAAAATAATTCCCCGGGATCATTCAGCCAGGAGTGGGACACGATCTGCAAGGACCGTTTTTGAGGTGTGTCCCTGGCACCGCGTAACCTTTACCCTACACAGGAGCCCATCACCATCATCCTGCCCATCACCAGAAAACTGAGTT
This sequence comes from Ricordea florida, assembly GCA_949710005.1. Lineage (NCBI taxonomy): Eukaryota > Metazoa > Cnidaria > Anthozoa > Corallimorpharia > Ricordeidae > Ricordea > Ricordea florida. Next base: position 27,522,893 of record OX453280.1, on the reverse strand, counting down.
CAGCTGCATTTCGCAACCTTGTATACTAGACGAAACTAGACTGGACCTCAAGATCGCTACTCATACATAAACTTTGCTATTTCCCAACTACCGCAGCTCAATGCGCCAGTTGACTAAAACGATAGTCAATACAGTGAAGTGCTTGTTTTTGTAACAGAATCCCAGGGTTTCACTCAGTTCAGGTCAAGTTTGAATTACCGATATGTGTTACCCTAGTCCAGAGAAGAGCATTTTCGTATCCCAGGCTAACGTACCCAAATATAATATTTACAGCTGTGACGTACCCTTCGCCCGGGTGTACTAAACATGTGCGGTACCTTCCCTATAAAACATCTGCGTACTTACATAATTTTAAGGCTAAACCTTTCGAATTCAGAGTGATCCGTGGATGAGAAAAACATCTTTTTTTTATACATATCCAATTCTTTCTTAGACGTTAGTACAAGGTTTGAAACATGGGTGGGACAGAATACACGAAAGCACCAGTTGATTGAAGCAGCAAAGCGATGCAGCCTAACTTTCTGATTCGCTCGATCTGACGAAGGGCCAACGTTTGAAACGTCAGCTCCCCTTTAAGTTCCAGTAGTGACCAGCATCCAATTTCTCATTGCAATATTCACTGTTCATCAACCATTCATGATTATGAGAATAAAGAAAATGATCAGAAAAAAGAGTTGTATTGATATTTTAACAAATTCACCTCACTAGTACCATAATAAATATATAAGACTGAGTTAGGAGAAAATGAATATTGATATTGGGGCCTAAAGGATTACATCCTATAGTGATAAAACCTATTTTATCAACTCTTTTGATAAACCTTTTTATCAAATTTCCCACCCACGCAGCAGCAGTTCCTATAGAAACTAATTCATTTATATTTTTTTTAACTGTTCCGTTTTTTATTCTGAAGAACACTGTAAGTATATTTAAGAAAAAAACTGTTCCACTTAAATTTTAGCGGCTGTATGCAGTTAGAACTGCAGACGAGTACAACCAAATGGTCGAATAACTCGGACAGGGGTAGTACTTTTTTCACGCTGAAACTGTTGTCTGGAGGTCTGTCCTGGCCAAAGGTTCACCCCAACGGAGAACATTTCCTTCGTTTTCCAAAACATGCAATTCCGAACAAAATTATCATAATAAACGAGACTCAGACGTGCTAAATATCCCCCGGGAGGGGTACTCCCGTGAATTTTGGATAGGGGTGTGCCGCGAAGTCGTGAACCCTAACCCTAACTAAGCAAGCGGAAAACTGATACCCTTTTTAAGGCCCAAAGCCGAAAAATGACACCCTATTCAAAGAAAAATCAAAATTATTAATAGCATGAAAAGGAAAACTTTATTTCTTCTTTGAAACATTGGATGTATACATCAAGCATAATATACATATCACACTCCAGTATTAGATAATACAATTAAGCTACCCTATCTAAGGACCACACCAGGGACACAGAAACAAAAGGGTAAAAAAAGATACCCTATTTAAGGACCGAGAACCTCAAAAACCATACCCTATTCCGCGACACGTACCTATATAGCCCATATATGGGAGTACCCCACCCCCCCGGGTAAATATCGTTTCAATTATTACAGAGGCGTTTGTTGTCGGCCGCAACCCGGTTTTCAGACGAGACTCAGACAAGTCACGGAAAGCCTTCCTGACCTAGATATGCGTTGTTTTAATACGAGGCTATAGTGGATTATAGTTCAATCTTAAAACCAGTTGTCCTAAGCAAACTATGTGTTAACATTTCTGATACTACAAGATTTGAAAGAAAAAACAAAAAAAAACTGTCAAGTTATGCTAATCATTAACGAAGACGCCAAAGCAAGGTGTGACAAAGTCTTTGTACTTTTTCCAACACATCAGAGCTAAATCTATAATAAACGTCCTTGTTCCTATAACTAGACCAATTCCAAAGAATGTAACGACTTGACTGCGATAGAATCTCTACTTTGAGACGATTTTTGGTTGCGTGCGGGAATCACATTCACATTTTTAACTTAGACAATAATATGAATATTTATGCTTAATCCTTTGAAAGCTTGTCTCTGTTTCGCACCTTGAATGTAATCCAAACAAAAACGTGGTTTTAGTTTTGTTTTTGACGTGTCTGGTTTGGAAACCATTTGCGAGCAGATGTGTTATTAATGACCGTGCCAGTATTCTTTGAATTCAGTGCAATTCTACTTTTTAAAAAACCTCACTCTCTAATCCCCCCCAGAATTTTCTGCGAAGCCTGACTCTGGTGTCGATCACAAATGACCAGTGCGACCGGGTGTAAGGAGTGGGGGTGGAGGGGGAGGGGGAGGGAAGGCACACATTAATAACTGGAATAAGAGCCATACAACGAACAGCTTTTTTGAAACCAGACTCAACACTATAGAATATTTGCAAAAGTATACAACAACACAACTTTAATGCTTGATGATCAACTAAAGCAGCTTTGTATGAGTACCGTGTATAACAAGTTTAATTTCACTTTATGAGAAGAAACGCTCGCAGTGGGCGCGGGACGCTACGGAGGGAAACCGCTGGCCGCAGCATTGTTTGCATCGATTAACATCTCTGTTCACTCTAAGTCTTTTGAACAGTCTTATTATTCAGCGTCGTTACGCGTTTTATAAAATTTGTGTGGCTGTGGAATGGCAAGGTGGTGCTATTTGTGTCTTGTAAAAGAGCTGACCGTAACTCAAAATTTCCGTTGAAATTTAGAAAAAAAGAAAAATTAGTTCTTTGGTGCATGTTGAACCCAGTGTAAATGTGACTTATTTATTTTTCAGCAGGTCACAACCAACCTCAAACCCACGACCTTCCGATTAATTACCACTGGAAAGAGAGCAGACTGGAACTTGTTTCGAACTCACAACCTCGCAAAATACTCTACCAGCTGATTAGCTAAACCAGCCGTCTATTCTGGTAGCAGGTCAATAGTGAGTTTATATCTGTACTTGTTTTAGCGATGACTTAACAAATTTACTACACATGCAGTGTGACCATTCTTTGTAAAGCCACTGAACAGTACTGTACTGTGGTACTAGCTGTTTGTTTTACTACAGGGGCACCCAACGAGAATATAGTTCAAAACCACTTAAACATAGCATTGTTACTTAAGGGGGCAGTCTAGTCAAATTTCAGAGAAATGTTCTAAGCATCTTTAAAACAACAGAGCTCTGTAACGATTTTATAGAAAACAATGAAATTTTCACCAGAGCATCCCTTCAGGATGACCTACACAGGAAGGTGTAATTTGAGATGAAGTAGTTAAAAGATAGTTAATGATTAACTCCTGAATTTGACCTTATCAGCTGAGGGTTGCCGTCTGCCCCACATACTTGTTATGTGCAGAATTCATTGAAAATGAATTCCACTTTCTATCCATAACTAACATGGATTGAACTATGATCCTATGGAGCGGTTTCGGGGTAAGGCCATATGTGTTCCCATGGCAGCCAAATCCTTCCAAATATGGGTGTAGAACAGATATCTCCTCAAGTATTTAACTTAATCCAATTTCGCTCCATAGGATCATAGTTTACATCCTAAAGGCAGTCTGTGCCAAATTTCACAGCAATTGGTCATATACTTAAGCAAAAAATAGTTAGGGGGAGATGCCTACTTCCGGAAAAAGGCAAATTTGAGAAAAATGCCCTTAAAGTTGGCACAAATTTAAACTTTTCCTTAACCGTTTCCATGGCAACCGATCGCCATTGGCAGATTACATCACGAAAATCGCTTTTATCAGCTTTCACAGGTCAATTTATGTGAAGAAGACTTCGAAAACTTAAAGTAGATGGGTTAAACTATAGTTTTAAGTAAAAATATAAAAAATGGTTGGATGACCGAAAATTAACAAAAAATCTGACTAGACGGCCCCCTTAAGTGTTTTAGTATTTAAAAGGTAGATATAAGCATATTTTTATCCCCTAAAATTTTTTAATCTGTTCGGATTTCCTAGCTGAAAGTCTTGTGATCCGAAAATTATAGCGATCAAAACTTACCTTTTCGAAATTTTCAGCCAGAAAAAAAGGCTCCCGAAAATTCTAGGTGACCTTTTTACGTTAAAAATCCGTTAAAAATGGGCAATAATACCATTTTTTAGATGTTCGAAAATCCTAGGAGAGGCAAACAAGCAAGAATTTTTTTTAACAAATGTTCCGAAAATTCTAGATCTCAATCGTCTTCCGAACAGATATTTTCCGAAAATTGACGTTGGGTGCCCTTGTTACTATACAGTGTGGTAACTTTTTAATTTGTGGATCAAACCATGCAGCGTGACCATTCTTTTGTAAAGCTACTGAACAGTACTGTACTGTGGTACTGTTTGTTTTACTATACAGTGTGGTTCTAACTTTTTAATCTGTTGATCAAACCATGCTGCGTGACCATTCTTTAGAAAGCTACTGAACAGTAAAGTAGTATCGTAGTTTATCATACGGCACTTAGAAACAGTTGCTTTCTTACAACAATGGTACCACTGCAGAGTTGAATTCATAAATTAATCTCGTAAAAGTGTAATCACGATAAAAAACAACTCGCTTTGACACTTATCGAGACTGGTGCGAGTATCGGGGACATTTTTTTCCTTTGTATCAAGGAACTTCACCATAAAGTAATTCGTTCTAAGAAATGCAGTTTTGGTTTGAAACAGGAAAGATGCAAAACAAGAAGGCGCCTGAAGGCGTTTACGCGGGATGTGTTGGTTTAAAATTGCTGACGCAGTATGTTTTTTAGCTGATTGTGCGATCATGGATATCCATGGTGCAATCCAACCTGACTTGCACGTGATTCGGAGTTAGAGCTAATAAAAATCAAACAATTTTTTCGGGACGGGCTCGGGATACGGGAAAGTTAAAAAAACAAGGCAATTTTTGACTCCCAAGACGACGAAAGGAATGCGCTACCGAATTTTATACGCGGGATGACCATCCCGCGTAATAATGTTTATCTCAGAGGAGGTCTTTGACAAAAATAGCCGATGCGCGTTGCAAAGGAGTTATACCTGAGAGAGACAGCCCACGATGGCAATTTGTTATTGAAATTCGAACTCGGACAACTCCGGAAAACTGTGGCCAGGGGCCCGTTCCTCGATAGTTCCAGTAACTTAGCGGGCCCGCAAAGCTATTTTATAATCGCAATAATTACCACGGGAATTGCAATGTTTGGTTTCCGAGGTTAAGGAATACAATTTTGAGTTACCACACGTTAGGCTGAATTGTTCGATGAGAGCAACAAAAATATTCTGGACTCTGACCTGAAAATGGAGTACAGGGCCCGTAAAGTTAGCGAGTCTTTGGAGAAACGGTCCCCAGCTCATTTTTTGACCGGATTAAGATTTATAACTGAGATTGGGAAATATAGGAGAGAAGGAAGCAAAGCGCTATGCTTAAAAACATTTTATTATGTGACTTTAAAACAGTGTTTCAAATTACATTTAACATGACTTAAACGCTTATGACAAAATTCAATGCTATTTGGTTATCTCGTTAACTGACCGCAAAGCAGAATCGTGCAGTATTTTTCCTATGGAGACGGGGAAAGATCTCATGTTTTTACCCACCACGATCGAGTCCCCAACTACGTGACACACGTTAAATTATTCAATGCACCATTCAATTACGTCAACGTACCATTCAATCACGTACAGGGGACTCGTGGTGGCTATATACATGAGATCTCTGCCTAGAAAGGGAAACAAAATTTTACGTACAATGGGACTCGTGGTGGGTATATACATGAGATTTCTGCCATGGAGACGAGTGTTGGAGCAAAAAATTCCACCCACCATTGTTTACTGACGTCTTAAAAGATGTAGAACATCCGATAGCACGGTGAAGTATTTATGAAACAACGGCAGTGAAAAACGTTTGAAGGAGAAAACACAAGGAAACCCAAGAATAATAAATCACGGTTATATATAGATATTTATTATTTTATTTATTATTATTTTTTTTGAGTGGTATACTGAGTGGTAGCAAATTGATAAAACTGATATCACACACGTGTGGATATGAATGATATCCGCACCTGTGTGATATAACTGTCACGGTAGAGTTTTTATCGATTTTCAACCACTCAGCGCAATTGTACTCCGTCTACCATTATATTTTTCCTAATAAAAAGAGAACTACATGCTTACTTGGAGATACAAGAATTTCTCTTCTCATGCATGTTGAAAGGTATTTTATTCACTTGCTGCGCTCACTCATAAGTACTTTTAAACACTCGAAGAGAAATTTTGTTTCTCCGCCCGGCCATATAATATCCTATATTGTTGTTAAAATCCACAAACGAAAAGGGAATATTTACCATGTTATACCCATGAGTTACCAATATGTACCTTCTTCTTTAGTTACAAGTTAAATACAACCAAACTACTGTACTCATGAAAATGAAAAGATCTAACACCAAAATCTCCAAACTAATATAAGAGGAAGTTTAACGCTTTCACTAAGGGGAATTAAAGGAGTGAAAGAATTGAATAAATGTTCTGCTGCTGTAAAGGACTTTGAGTTTTAGGGGGTTCTTAACGTACAAAACATCAATTTGTGCGTGATCCACAGATGAAAAAGTTAGAACCACATGCACTGTATAGTAAAACAAACAGTACCACAGTGAAGTACTGTTCAGTAGCTTTACAAAGAATGGTCACACTGCATGGTTTGATCCACAGATGAAAAGGTTAGAACCACACTGTATAGTAAAACAAACAGTACCACAGTAAAATATTGTTCAGTAGGTTTTTAAAGAATAACTTCATTGCATACTCTTATCTGCAAATGATAACGTTGGAGAACACTTTATAGTCAAACAAACGGTTCTTCAGTATAGTACTGTTCAGTACCTTTAAAAAGACTGGTTACACTGTACGCTTTGATGCACGGATGAAAAAATTAGAACAAGTCTCTAGCCAATACAGAGCAAATGCTGTTTAGAGACATTCCGAGAGAAGTCGTATTATGTGGTTTTACTCACAGATGACAAGTTATAACATGTGGTCTGAGTTGCACGAGTCTCAGTGCATTTTACGTGCCGTAAAAAGAAACTCAATCTTCGAGAACCGGAGGCAGTTCGAAAACAATTCAGATCACCCGACGTAGAGATGGCTTACCAAATACCTTTACAAAGCAAGCGGGCAAAAGCTTATATGTCTATATGTGATTACAAAAGAAGTGATTAAATAAACATTGTCGCGTGTCTTACCTTGAAAAATATGGGGATTCCCTTGCAAAACAGGTTCGTCCTTTGGAGCGGTTTCTCTGCATGTTTCGATAGGAAGCCCTTTAGAACAATGGTGTTTGCTTACCGCGGGGTTGCAAGTAGCACAGCGTTCGAGAACTCTTGATTTATGCAAAAAAAAGCCCACTCCTTTACTTAAAATAGGGCGGCAAACATCTAAACAGATAGGAATCAATTATGTTTGCATGACTTCAAGGTGAATTCTAATTGCTCTTTAAAGCATCTGACAGTAGAGGACACGCGACCAGGCCATAAGAATGGAACGTTTGAATTAGAACAAAAAAGGGTGGAATTCATAGAAAAGGAGGAATAAACTCAGACGTTGACTTTAACACAGTAACAATTTTTCATCAAATGGTTTACTTACGCACTAAGTTAGAACCACACTGGATAGTAAAACAAACAGTACCACAGTACAGCACTGTTCAGCAGTCAAGAAGTAAAGATTTGAATTCATGGGACCCTAAGTTTGGATCAAGACAATGGAAAGTAGGATATCTCGAAAAGCTTTATTCTTTTGCGATACCATTAGTTTATCAATATTTTATATACTTGCCAAAATTACATTTTGCAGTGTTTCTCCTTTTGGAAGAAGACCAAGGAATCTGTAATTTACAACACCACAACAAAATGCGTCCCTTGAACCTTTTTTGTTTGACCTATCTTTGAGTGATACTCATAAACAACATGCTGTCACGTCCTCTCTTCTCTCGGTAAGAACAAACGCAACAAAACGGGCCTTTGGTAACGGATTGCGCATGTCCAAGTAATTGTTCTTACGCATGCCCAGCTTCGGTACTGCTGACCCATCATAACGCTGGCACGTCTGTGATAGTACCTTTGCAGGTTATTATGGTAACCAGACAAGTTGTCATCATGGTGACATTTGTGAGTCTGTGTATTTGGCTGTCCAGTCCGGTGCATGGTTGTTGATCTTTTCAACGACATTGTTTACTTGGAAACACAGGTTCTGAATTTGTCTGTCCCACGATGGTAACACGTCTTGAGCTGAAACCAGCAAACAAAACCAATCACGACAAGATGCCTTTCCGGGGAGGAGTGAGAGGTTGGGCGACACCGAAGAAAATAAGGAAAATGATTTCAAGAGAAGATTTCCTTGCGACCGCACAGTAAAGGATTAAGCTCCAGTAACGATCGTTAGAATTTTTTATATTGTGAAATGCTTGTGAAACAGTGGTAACAGTCCGTACAGCGGTATTCAAGGGACTTTTATTAAACCAAAACCAAAGTAATTACTTTGGCCAATCAAAACGAATGCACACAGTCGAATAAGCCAATCAAAACACGAAAAGAGGAAAAGGTAGTAAGACGCGTGCGAGCTAGCAACGAGTGGTTTTCGCATTACCTTGATGTGATTTTTTAGTATTTCTTTGATGATTTTTGAAGTCAAAAAGTGGCGCGAAACGTGTCGGATAATCACATTTCATTGGCATGCAAAACGAATGCAATGGCGAAATCAATTTTGACAGTGACTTAAAAACCGCAAAACTGTAAAAAGTCAATTCAAGAAAGATTCTACTTACTTTCAAAGTGCACCACCCCATCGATCTGATCAATGGACCCTGACATTCTTCCTTCGGAAATCATCTGTGAGGCAATTCTCTCGGCCTAATAAAAGCAAGAAACAATTAATGGCGATTTTACACTAAGCTACGATTCGTACAACTTGCCTATTACTTATTACTTCCGCGAAGGAGGTTATGTTTTCACGCCTGTCTGTTTGTTTGTTTGTTTGTCTGTCTGTTAATCGTTTTACGCAAAAACTAATCAACGGATTTGCACCAAATTTGGTGGAAAGGTCGCAAATATACCCAGGATCAATCGATTAAAATTTGGGATTTATCCGGATTAAACTCCGAATCTCATATCCAGATGAGTGTAATATCAGGTGTACATTTGACACAATCCAAACTCTTAAGACAACAATAGGTGGCGGGGCGGAGGTATGCGCTCTACCGTGTGCCCTTCTAGTTTCTACTTTTTTTCATCTACTTTAAGGAGTGCTTCTAACTTTTTCATCTGTGGATCAAACCATAATACACTTGGTGGAAAATTTACCTTCGCTGGTGGTATTTCTAGTAAGGCTCCAAGTTCTTCGAATGTGATGTTATTGTATAGTTTACTAGCTGATAGTAAGTTATGTTCAATCACCGCTCTGTCCAGAATGCTTGAACCTGAAGTAAGAACAAACAGAGGAATAAGTTGCAATATAAAACATCGTAAAAAACCGTGCCCTACTAAAAATGCGTCTCGAGACAGGAGCCCTCAATTCATGTGACAAGTTTCAAAAAGAAAAATGAACTTTATAATAATAATGAACTTTATTTGAGTGTCAACTGTATTTAGCACTGACGCACTAATTGGGGACACTGTAAAGCACAACTGAAATGAAATGAAATCATATTACATTAAATCAATCAAATCAAATGTTGGTTTTCTTTTGTGGAGAGGGGAAAACCGGAGTACACAGAGAAAAACCTCTTGGAGCAGAGTAAAAAACCAACAAACTCAGCCCACATATGATGTCGGGGCCGGAAGTCGAACCCGGGCCACACTGGTGAAAGGCGAGCGCTCTCGCCACTGCGCCAACCTTGCGAGGGTTTTAGATAGATGATTTTTTTTATTTGCTATTTATTTGCGGTACAAAAGTTTAAGTCTTACCGTCCCAGTAGTTGTATAAAATAAATATCTGTTTCACCAAGGCAACACAATCTATCATGAAGTATGGTCATGTTAAATTCAACTGGGAAGACAAGCATATTTTGTGACTAAACATGCATTGTGTGGCTCAAGTTACCATAAGGTAAGATAACCACGCTTGCATAAAACCTCTGTCACTTGACCAATGCAATAGAACCTACCATTAAGTAGGCTCACTATCATTCAACTAACAAGACAAGTGCAAAGCATCACCTTTTCTGTGCGCAATTTGTGCCTATGTTATACACGTACTGTGTGCCTATTTTCTTACCATCAGCCGTGGTGGCTTTTTGGTGCGGCATCAGCATTACAGCGAACTCATTCAACTCCGGTCCACGTATTATCCTGTCCAAGTACCTACAATAGGGAAAACGAGTGAAGGTAAACACAAAGCCAAGCTCAATTGAAAACAACGAGCGGAACTATCCACTGAAATGGGTGGTTATTCTGAACCCACTCAACTTGGTCTTTCTTTAACTCTTCTACCTTGCGTACAGCAACGTGTCAGTGTAAATATATGATTTCTTTCATTTATACTAAAATCGCTGATGATACGCATGTCAAATCTTCAATTGAAGTTAACATTAACACTGGCACGTTTCAGGACTGCGCAGCGCGCTTGTTTAACAGCTTGCCCAAGGACATTAAAAACACCACTCACCCCGAGGAACTCCTCTGGAAATGTAAAAGCTTTTATTTTTCATCTGCGAGGGCAGAATTTCAGTAATTCTGAGACTTAATTTCCTTTCCATTTTTTTTCAAGTTTGTAGATACATTTAATATAGCTGGATTCAATTTTCTTTATTATTGTAGGTAGGTTTCAGGATAGAAGAGCCACGCCAAGTGGAATGCTAATACACCTTTACTATTACTATTACTAATTACTATTACTATTACTACTACTAATAACTATTACTAATTACTATTACTAATTACTATTATTATCAAGATACGCGGCCAAATTGAAAACCGCACTCTTGAAAACACGCGCTTTGCGGGCCGCAAATGACTCCTAGCGGGCCGTTAATGCATTAACGGCCCTGCAGCTGAGTCCATTGCCTGTGAACGGGAAGACTATTATTTTTTTTAAATATAAACTGTCTTTTTGCTAATCATTGTTACCAATCTTTTTAAAACTAGATTATATTTGACATTTTATTGTTAACAAAAAGGAATTTTATTTGGCTCTTGTTTAGCTGATCGTATTGTAGCAACAACTTTCCATACCATAGTTTCATGCTACATCTCTGTTAAACATTTTTTTCTTATTAAATGAATTTGTACGATTTGGCCTTGTGTATTGATAATAATGATAATCGCATGACTTTTGTCGGTCATATAGTTTATTTGTGTCCCTCGTAGCATCATTTGCGCCCTTGCGCTTCGCGCTCGGGCGCAAATGATGCTACTCGGGCCACAAATAAACTATATGCCCTCCAAAAGTCATGTGATTGTCCTATTACTATTACTACTACTAATTACCATTACTAATTACTATTACTATTACTACTACTAATTACTATTACTAATTACTATTACTAATTACTACTACTATTACTGCTACTAATTACTATTACTATTACTAATTACTATTACTATTGTTATCATTATCATTATTATTAACACTGTAGTTGAATGCTTCTTCTGTGACACTTACATTTTCTCCAATATTCCATAGGCAGGCAGCTGTTGACAACGTTCATCTTTAAACAGGCTGGCTAACATTCTGGATCTCTGTTGTCCTAAGGCAAACAACACAGACAGGTAACTTAAAAATATACGCTTTGTTCAAGAAAAAATTATGAATCCTATCCTATAAAAAATTATCCTATAAAAAATTATGAATCCTATAAAAATCGTTTCTGACTAACAACATGATGTGAGTTTTGCTTACCTGCTGAGGCCAGCATTGTGCAGATCAAGGCATGTTTCAAGGCAGTCATTCTTTCCTCCTCATGAATGGCAGTTCTATATGACAGATCAATGTAGCGCTGAGCTGCTTCAATGAACTTCCGTCTGTAGTCCAACACACGAGCATAGCACACCTGTGGAATGATTTATAACAAGTCATTACAAAACTCGTGATCGTTCCTGGAACCATCTTATTTACTTATTGGCGGTTTACCACGGCCGCTTCATTCATCGTTGTTTCTTTTAATGTCAAAGTCATTTCATTCCCCGAAAAAGTCGGTTCGTTCCATGGATGCAGAAGAGGGGTGTGTGGGCTCATGGTCGTATCATTCACTGGGGAAGGGGAGATTACGTTTCGTTCCATGGATGAAAAAGGAGGGTGGGGGGTGGGGGCTCAAGGTCATTCCACTTACTGAGGAGGGGGAAAGTGCGTTTATTGCCATGGACAAGTCGTTTCAGATTTGGACGAGGTTTCTAGCATAAACAATACGCATGTTTACGTACTTTATTCCTGTTTATTATATGGCTACAATAATACGCGCTCTCTGATTGGCTCAAGATTTTCTTGTAATGACAGAGCATTACGAAAATTAGACAAAAGTTGTCTCATTTTCAAAGAAAATGTTTCTCCTGTCACTTCTGGTTTCAATCGCACGGTCAGGTGTGTTTCAGTTCAGTGAACGTGACCTCGAATGACCTCTTGCGCGCGCAAGCGGATATCGGAAAACCCTTCCGATTTTATTTCCGGAGCTAAAGAGGCCATATAGTAAATAACTTATTAACCTCGTCCGTTCGGTCATTACCTGGAAATCTCAGACCTTGACCTTGACGTATTGACCTCGCTATCGCTTGGTCAATGCATCAAGGCCTCGGTTCGAGATTTCCCTGTAATGACCTCACTCTCGGTTAATAAGTAGTATGTACTGCCTTATTCTATTTCATTCATTTAATGCAAATTTGGCTCACCACCAAGGTTAACTTTAAAATACACACAACATTACAAATACACTAAGCTACACCTCATTATAAATCACTACATTAAACCAAATGACACCACACCCCCAGTACGGCACCTTACTGCAAGTAAGATGACACTACAGTACAGCATACTACATGACATCACACAACACTATGCTATACTACAGCACAATCTTTAAACAGGCTAGCTAACACCTCAGTACGGCACCTTACTGCCAGTAAGATAACACTACAGTACAGCATACTACACGACATCACACAACACTATGCTATACTACAGCACAAACTACACAACACTGCTGTACATCACTGCTTGCCTCACAGCACATTTTTCACCATACTTATTATATACGAAAAAGGCACTGCACTAAGAGATAGAGCAGAGTGACAACCCCAAGCTACTGTTCTCTACTCTCGGCAGATGAGTAAAATGAGCACACACCTTGTACAGTATTTGCAGCTTATCATTCTTCGTGTCTGTTTGTAAAAGAGACGCTCTGTTGATGTAAGCCTCTGCCTGTACTGGATCTTCATCCTCTAAGTACAACTGAGCAATCTTAAGGTACGTCTCCAGCTTGTAATCTACTGAATACTGCCTTTGATATACAAAATAAAGGAATTGTATGCATGCTGTCATTACTAGAGTTTTTGTTTAGTACCCATGCTCCACTGAACTGCTAGGATGGATGGGTCGTTACCCAATGCTTATTTGCACCTTATAATTTAACAACACTATTCATCATAAGTATAAAAGGAGCTTCACAGCCTTGCTCAATCACCCCTGCCAAAGAACCTAGACAGGGGTGTTGAAACATTGGGTCAGTGAATATAAACTTTTTAAAATTACATTGATTACTTCAAACCAGCATAGCATCAAACTATATCTGATTGGCACATGGTTGCAACAAGCACTTTTCCTTTTAGTTTTGTTTACATTAGCTAGTACAAACAGTCATTGTTCTGATGTCACCTTGAAAAGCTACAAAAAAGAAACGAAACGAAAAAAAAAAAAATAGTCTATTCTGTTTATATAGCCTTATACAGTCCTAAGTGCATTTAGGAGCATTTTTGAGCAGGTACAATCATCTCATGTTTGTATGATCTGCACTCAAATTCTCCCAAATGCATCTCGGTTTATATGAGCCTGTATAAAACACAGTAGATAAATTTCATTTAAACATAACATAAATTATTCATATTGTTAAAGAAAAGAAAATAATAATAATAATTATAATAGTCTATTCCCTTTTATAATGTAGATAGAACACTGCACGCTCTGATTGGTCAAAAACCCATGTTTTATCAGAGTTTATAATATAGCTACGTTCTTATGCGCGCTCTGATTGGTCAAAAACCTATGTTTTATCAGAGTATAAAACACAGAAAAAGCGTGTTTTATTGTTTTTCGCCACATTACCTCTATTCGATAATTCTGTAAGAGATGGCGAAAAACATTTTCTTTGAAGAAATTCACGATGGTGTTCTCTGCGAAGCAGCAAAAAGTTTTGAAGCTGAGAATAATAAGACAAATAAAGAAGAAGCGAAAACAGTCGAGAAGTTGGTATAAAATGGTGTCAGTTTGTCGATCTGTGTGCTTTTTTGTTTCTACTCGCGGCATGTAAAATCTATATCATAAAGCAAATGAAGAAGCCTACACCGTGTATTACACTGTGATAAAACACTCCAGGCATTTGAGAACACGAGTGAAATGTAGAAAACACTCGCCTGTGGCTCGTGTTTTCTACATTTCACTCGTGTTCTCAAATGCCCGTCGTGTTTTATCACAGTGTAATACATGGCTTAGGCTTCTTTATTTGTTAAATAAAACATAGAAAAAGCGTGTTTTATTGTTTTTCGCCACATTACCTCTAATCAACATTTTTGTTAGAGATGGTGAAAAACATTTTCTTTGAAGAAATTCATGATGGAGTTGTCTGTGAAGCAGCTGAACATTTTGAAGCTGAGATTAATATAACCAATAAAGAAGGCGTCAGTTTGTCAATCTGTGTGCTTTGTTGTTTCAACTCATGGCATGTAAAATCTAAATCATAAAGCAAATAAAGAAGCCTAAACCGTGTACTCAAGAAACGTAGAAAACAAATGCCTGCAGCTCGTGTTTTCTACATTTCTCAAATGCCTGTCGTGTTTTATCACAGTGTAATACACGGTGTAGGCTTCTTTATTTATTAAATAAGTCGCAAATTCTATATATATTGCGCATGCATTTTGCGCAATATAAATGTTAAATTATTATTATTATTATTAAATTATTATTATCCTTTTGGTTCTGCATCCTTCCATGGATAAAATGGTGTCAGTTTGTCGATCTGTGTGCTTTTTTGTTTCTACTCGCGGCATGTAAAATCTATATCATAAAGCAAATGAAGAAGCCTACACCGTGTATTACACTGTGATAAAACACTCCAGGCATTTGAGAACACGAGTGAAATGTAGAAAACACTCGCCTGTGGCTCGTGTTTTCTACATTTCACTCGTGTTCTCAAATGCCCGTCGTGTTTTATCACAGTGTAATACTGGCTCAGGAAGCACCTCAACCATCTATTGATATAGATATAGATATAGATAGATAGATATATAAATTCTATATTACATTCAAATGTGGCAGACCTTTTTTTAACAAGTGTTTCTCAGATAATGCATTTAACACTAAAATGCATTCACTTGAAGTTTTGAAAACATAACATTACCATGGTTGACTAACTCGCTTAGCAGGTGAAGGCTTCGACAGATACATGTGGAAATAGCAAAAAACGGAAGGACCAATACAGTAATACTGGCCATGTATTAACTTGGTTCCTCTGACATTGGCTTTATGCTAAAATGTTGCATGCATAAAAGATCAAGAAGAAACCAAACGTCAGAAACTAGTTCAACAGCAGAATACAAAGAGGTGAATGTTAACAAACAGAAAACCTTTGTCCTGTTTCAAGAGGGATTCCAGTCAAAACTCTAGCAGCCTCTCTCCACTGTTGCCCCTCTTCATAAATTTTGGCAAGATGTTGACGAATTGTTGCAACCTAACACATCCATCACAAAAAAAGACGTTATATTAATAATGCTACCTGAGACAATGATAGGACAGATAAGGACAAACACATTAAGAGTGAATTCAATTTCTAGAGCAAGATAGATACAGTAGAACCCCGGTAACTCGAACTCGGATAACTCAAACAACCCCGCTAACTCGAACATACTTCTATTTCCCTTGGATTTGAACTCACTTTCCAGTCATTTTTACTCAGTTAACTCGAACTCGGATAACTCGAAAACCCCGCTAACTCGAACGGTTTTTTCGTTTCTCTTCAGAGTTCGAGTTACCGGGGTTCTACTGTATTTACTTTACCAGGTAAGTCTTAAAATCTTGCAGACAAAGGCAGAATTACATTAAGAATTGAAACTGAGTTATATATAAAATTGTACAATGTAAAATATAGGTAAAAAAATGTAATGCTCTCAAGATTTAAAAACACTGACATGCACTAAAACTGTTCGTGTATCTGTTGGAGCGGATAAATTGCCCGGAATAATTTAAGCTGACCATAAAATAATTCTAAAGGGGTTAGTTTATAAAGAAAAACGGGTGCTCTATTAGTGGAAATCAAAAAAGAAAGAAAATGGTTATATCATGAAATTTATCACATCATTTATCAAATGAGTTGATAAATGTAAGTTGCACTACTGTAAGAGGGAAGCTGATGTTTTGATTGTTAGCCCTTCATACAGTCGCCTATTTATTCATATACGGTGTGAAACTTGTGCTGACCTGTTCTTCAAACGATATTGCCCTGGGCTGTAGTTTATCCAGTGTGAAATGTGACACACCCTTTGCTGTTGCAGTAGCCATGTTTGGGATGTGATTGCAAAGTTCAGTTAAAATTTGTCTTGAAACAACCAGACTCACTCCTTCGTGAACAACTGCAAAGTAAATCAAAGTCATGAACAAGGGGATTTCAGGAGACTTCAAAGCCACATTCTTGGTATGTTATAAGTTACAAAGTAACAAACATGCAACATTGCAAGTGAAGTCTTGAGTGAGTGAGTGAGTGAGGACTTGCGTGAGTGAGTGGTGTTGAGTGAGTGAGTGTTGTTGAGTGAGTGAGTGAGGTGTTGAGTGAGTGAGTGAGATGTTGAGTGAGTGAGGTGTTGAGTGAGTGAGGTGTTGAGTGAGTGAGTTGTGTTGAGTGAGTGAGGTGTTGAGCGAGTGAGTGGTGTTGAGTGAGTGAGTGGTGTTGAGTGAGTGAGTGAGTGAGTGAGGTCTTGAGAGGGTGCTGGAGGTAAGCTGACTATGTCAAGCTCCAGGATGACTGAATCCATCAGGGGCCATTGGAAAATCACATTATGACTGGCATTTTAGAAAGAAATGAGACAGATGAAGGAGACCAAGGACAGCATCTGGATCATGACAAAAGAACAGCAGATGTGTAAAGTTTAGGTCAGGTCGCCTTGACATAGTGGCATGAGTGAGTGAGGTAGCCTCTGGAGCAAAGGGGTTAAGAGTCTTTTATAGTAGCCACTCAGCCTATAGATGGTACAACTCTCCCACTGCTGGTGAATCTCAATGGCCAAGCCATCAGGCCCAACATTGAGTAGGTCTAAGGAAGAGGATAATAATAAGGCAAGGAGGGAGATGGAAGAACAAATCTCATCTACTGAGTCAGCAATATTATGCTACAAGATATAGGAGCACCATACTATAACAAAGCCATGCACCATAATCTTGCTAACAGTGGATACACATGTATTGACACACAGTTAGGAAAGACCACCTTACCTCACCTACCCCACCGCCGCCCCCCCCCCTTCCCCCTTAACTCCATCTTGTTAACTATAGTTTGAAGTAGATCTTCAGGGGCCGGTTGTTTGAAGGCCGATTAGCGCTAATCCAAGGTTAAAGTTTAATCAGGGTTTCTTTTCCTCTTGTTAAAAAGCATTTTCTCCAATAACCTTCTCTATTTTTTTCAAAGCATACAATCATCATATTGTATTCAAAGAGAATTATACTGACCCTGGGTTACCTTAACCCTGCTTCGAGCAACCTGGCCAAGAAGAGCAAATACGCAGTAATACCTTTTCTTTGTATTTCCTTATTTATTAAACTTTCCCTAACTAGAATAAAAAAAAAACTATAAACATAAAACAATTAGGCAGGGAGAGAAGTACATCCAGGTCACGCCCGGTGTAATATAATTTATTCATTTTCTTTGTTAGTTAGGGTTAGGTACATTGTTAAGAATGCTTTGTGTCCTTTATTTGACGTCAGTTGTGGAATAAATTAAATTACACCGGAGATGAACCCTACATCCAAGCCAATTACAGTGGATCCCTTGATCTCGGCTGGTTTTCGTGCCTAAAGACGTGGATCTACACAAATCCCCTGCATTGCCTGCCAGGCACATTTTGTTAACTTTTCAAAGTTTCAGGCTTATGGCCAAACTGCTCCGGGCTCCAAGGATTAAACATTAGCTAATCAAGCTAAAACGCTAAGCCTGGCTTAGCGTTAATTGGTTTTACGAGTACATGAATGACTCTGCTGAAGCAGTCTATCAAACTGCTGTACATTTTTGTACAGCAGTTTCATTTGCCCAGTTCCAAGATGCACACCAATCCTCAAATCAAACTACACACAAAAATTCAAGATAAGTTAGCTTAGGAAAAATTCTGCACAACTTCTGATTAATCTTAATTGAGGTTTTTAAGCTGTCGAAATACCACATGAACGCTTCTATCATCCAAGCAACCAGCAAAAATGACCTCGACTATTGGAGCAAAACTGTCCCTACCTGCTTCAACGAAAGCTTTCAGTCCTTCTGTGAGCGAAGGTTCTTTGAACTTGAATATCTTTTCCAGAATTTCGCGATATTTGCCCATAATATCCTTGTGAGAACCACCAACACTAGAGAAAGAGGTTAACATCTGTTTCACTTGCGTCGCCATCTTGACTACCTTTGCTTTTTTGTAGGGTAGGGTCAGGTATAGAAAGAAGTATAAACTAAGGGGGGTAGGGAAGGAGCTAGGTCAAAGAATTTGAGCTTAAAAGGGTAGTATGGAACAAAAAGTTCGTAGAAAATAGTGCTTCGGAGAAATTTGGGTGTCGTTAGGTGTTTTAAAGTTATTTTTGACCGAAACTTCTTAACCAAGGTACTTTTGCGGTAGGACCGTCCCTCCCCCGACGGGGAAAATGTAATGAAATCTCGCTTTCGTACAACACGGGTCAGAGTCGAACAAAATGGCGCTTCATGGTAGCTCTAACTCTAACGACAGCAGCAATGAACACTCTACTGCTGGGGCTATTGTTTTGACAGCACTCATGACGACGGCAACGCAGCCAATAACATTTGTTCGGCTTCTAATTCAGGTGCTTCAAAATCCGTGCAAATGATCTTCCTTACTATGAGAAAACGCACAGAACGCTTTCCTAGGAGAGAGAACTTTGATCAGCCTCTGATTTAAATAGCTCGTTAATCTTTACAGCACATTTGAGAATTAGAAGTTACAGAAATGTGTGATTAATTATCTCTATTAGTGTCAACATTGGTCACTGGTTATTGACAAGTTACAGTAGAAATACCATAATACAGATATGTTCTGAACTGTGTGAAAAAGGGGGGTGGGGTGGGGGGTTAGGCCACGTAATTTCATAGTTGCTTAAGTTGTGTTCATAACTGCGATGATCAATTAATGTCATTACATAATTTGTCCTTCTTCATTATATCTGTTGGGGATCTCATTGGGAATCGGTGAATTGATTATCTTATATCCCTTTGTTCCCTTCCCCCCCTCACCCCTCCTTCACCCCTTCCCCCTGTGTTTGCATTTTAGAAAATACACTACATTGGTTTAACTAGGTATAGGTAAATAGTTCATTTGTTCTAATTATTTCTTAAATCTGAAATTATAGAATTGACTCTGGCAGCTGCACTAATGCAATGTTCTTACTTGTTAAATTAAGGATGCGTGCGTTTGGTATGGTCCAGATGTAGATTTGTGATACAGGATCACATGGATCATGAAGCCTTAGATGAATTGATAACTCCTTGCCCAAAGTAGATTCATTGGTTTCTTTGATGCACCATAATCTAAGTGATCTTGGATCACGTATCCAAATCCGGACCATACCAAAGGGACACACACTTAAATTTGATTTTCAAATCTCCAGGTCGGTCATGAGCCACTTCCACCAGCTCCTGCAAGATCATTTTTAGGAACCAGAGTTATGAGATTGCCAAGCTTTTTTAAGTATGGTAAGTAATGTTTGATACCAGAGGCAATGCTGTGTTGCCTTTTTGAGGAGAAGATAGCGGTCACTGTAAAATGTACAGATGTAAGTGGAAATCAACACCTATCAATCAGTTTTAAACAAACAGTCAGCTGGTGCTTGAAAAAATCTTTGCTTTTTTGCATGCCTAACTTTTTCATACTTTTTGTTTTTAGTTTTCACCAAGATAGAAATTGGGAATGAAAAAGAAAAACATTTGAGTCTTATTTGTTGAATTCATTTTGCACTTTTGCAACTTTAGCAAACCACATCAGAAACGTGGAAGGCTGGACTGGGCTGTACAGGGGGTTACTACCAAGGTAAATTGTACCACCCTGTGATGTTTACTCAGGGTGTTGTCTGCTTCCAAAACTCTTTAAAGCAATCAATGTTTAAAAATACTTAGTGTAAATACTCAGGTGATTATACAAAATCGCGCGCTCTGATTGGTTCGCTATCTCGGATTATCAGCTGATAATCACCTCGACGAACAAAATGGCTGCCAGTCGTTCACGCGCCTTTGATGAAATAATTTTTTTTCATGAGGTACAATGCTTTTCTTTTTTTTTTTTTGAAATAATCACCTGTGCATTTACACTAAAACAATTATTCGCCTCAGGCTCAGTGATTCTCGGATCACTTCACCTTCGGCGAATAATTGTTAATTAATGCATCAGTCATACTGTAGTTTGATGCTACGTTTTTTTTTTAAATAATGAATGCGACATTAAAAGTTACAATTCACGCACCCGATGTTTCAACACTCCTGTCTAGTGTCTTCTTCAGGAGTGACTAGGTTTGGCTGTGGAGTTCTTATTATACCTGCAATGGACGGTGTTGCTTACTAACAAGTTTTAGCTATTAGAGTGTTAGTGAACTGCACGTTTTTAAGTTACATTCATTATTTTACAACAGCGTAGCATCAAACAATGTATGATTGTCCACCCGGTTGCAATGTACACTTTTCTGTTAACTACGGTAGTTTCTGCATGTTTTCTAATTTTTTTCAGGGTGTACTCCTCTATGATCGGAACACTGGTGAACAGCACTGTTTTAGAGGTCTGGAACTCTTATTGTTTGTTAAGCAAAATTAAGAAAGAATTAAATTGATGGATTTTGTGAGTGGTAAATAATAAAGACTTCATTAGGCAATGATGTTTCTGCTTAATGTGAGACTAATGATAAATGATTGATTATTAGTTCAGAGTATTTAAATTTGTATTTCATAGGCCCTGAGTTGTAATGAGGCTGTTTCTGCAACTTTTGCACATGAAGAAAACATGGTTAGTTGATACGAATCTACTGTTATATTCAAAGCAGCTAGTTTTTCTTAGCATCATTATTATTAATAATGATGATAATGATGATTGTAATAATCTTTTTTTTTCATTATAATAATGATAATAATCATTTTTAGACAACAGCAGAAGAGCTAATGGAGCTTGCTGAAGAGGTAACGTTGAAAAATACCATGTTACTGTTACCATTTTACTTTTTATAGTAGAAGAGTTTTAAATTCTGTAGTTTCACTTTCTTAGTTTGTTTTGTTTCCTATAATCTCACTGAAAGAAGTTTAAAAGTTCAAATTGATCAGGGTAGACTTTTGGTAATCTTCTTTTGTCGAATTGTTATTATACTTGTATGTCTTTTTTTTGTGTCTGTGTTCTCAGTGATTTAAGTTACAAAATCCACAGTTGGTGATGTGATGTTTTTTTGTTCTATCAGACATGCAAACTGACAGTTGCCAAATGCAGTGCTGTAGCTATAAGTCATCCATTCTATGGTAAGTTGAATCAGTCTATGATAATTTACACATAGACAAGAATATTAACTCTTTCACTCTCTAAAGTGACCAGTGTGGGACATTTGCTCACAATAAGCAAAAAGCTCTGTCAAGTTAAACAATGCTGGGCATTGTATCAATCAATGAAATTTTAAAGTTAACTTATGACATTTTTTAACTAACATGTATGAAAAGAAGTGTATGGCACATTTTACTGAAATTCTGGAAGCTAAAAGAATGTTACTATCATTGTGTTTCAATTTCCCACTGACGCAGCACCAGTTTCTTTAGAAACTATCCCCACAGTACTTACTATCATTTTGCCTGGCAGTAATCTCAATACGGATGATGGTACAGTTTGTTGGAAAAGAGACATTGTATAGGTTTGTTCTTTATTTTTTTTTTCGCTTTTTGTCTTGCATATTAAATTCATTCAAGTCCAAAGTGAAAATTTTTTTGAAGATTAATATGTATTGTGTGTTTAATATTGTTTTCCTTTTTTCCCACAGTGGACTGCGCTCTTCAGTGAAAGAAATTTATGACAATGAAGGAATTATTGGATTCTTTAGGTGAATGTTCCAGAAGTTACTGTGTTTACCACGTAACTACATAAGTGAAGGGCTGGGGGCATTACCGACCAAAATGCCGTATAGGGCTCTCTTTTTATTGCCCATTATAAATATAATGTACTGTAAATAAAGATACTATATTGTTGATTTTTACAATTCTCTCTCTGATTTTATTACAGTGGTCTTTTCCCGCGTATCCTTTCGGAGATCATTTCCCTGTGGCTGGTCCGTTCAGCGTGCTTCTTTCTTAGCAAATATGTCATGAACAGTGAGGTATGTCTTACTCTTGCTCCCCCAAGATCTCAATAGCAATTCTCATAGGATATTCTTACACATGTCCGTAAATGTTAATTTTGAGACTTTGATGTTGCCTTTGATTCAAGAGAAAAACCAAATAAAGGTGTCAGTTGAGTAAATTGCTCACTTCTCCTTATCTGTTTGTTTAACCAAGAATTAATATTGCAAAGAGAATTTTAAAAAATTATACTTAGTGTATGTGTATGAATTATGAAAAATATAAAGGACCATGAAACTGACCTTTCTAATTAATTTTCTGTTGAGTTCAGCATCCAATTTTTTCTCACCTCCTGGTGATAACAGTACACAGGCTGATGATAACAATACACAGTTAAATGGAAGACTATGAGAATGAAATGTAATACCAATAATGAATGATAATTAGTGATATTGACATACGGTTCTGTTGTGGTTGCTGCAGTTTTTGATTTAATACATTAGATTTACTAAAAAACATAATATTTATTACAATTGCTTTCAAGTTTCGTTCCAAGAAAGAAGTTCAGGTTTATACTAGTGCACTCTGCCAGGTACAGTATGTTAATCATATTATTTTGATAATTTCAAGCTCAATTTGCAATTTATTTGCACAAGGGAGCTTTTTTGGAATAATCGTGAGTGTAAATAAATCACTGTTTGAATGAAAAAACTGTTTGATTTCTTGTTATATGTAATTTGCACTGATGTTACACTGTTTGCACTGGTATTACACTTTTTATAGTGAGGTTACATTTTTTGCAATGGTATTACACTTAAACTGCAGGGCTTGTAGTAAATCACAATTGAGTAATTTTTCATGTATTTTATGAGAGTATCTAGCAGAAATTGAATGATAACAGGTTAATAATAACTGGTCCAAACATTTTGCTACCATAAAGAATTGAACAATTAGGTACTAAAATATACATGTGTTTGGGTTCCCAATAACTGTTGTTTGGGTTGATACTAATCAGTTAATCACTGGTCTCAAGGAAATTTTGTTTCCAGAGAATCTCGCTGTTTTATTAGTAAGCAAAATTAGAGACCAAACTTTTAAAGATGAATTTATTCTGTGTGTAAGTGAAAAATACTACAAATATGAGACAATCACAACAATCAAGCCACCTTCAACTGATAATACAGTAAGTAATAATTATGCTACCAAATTATGCAATGGTGGGTGTTGGCCAACTATTGCGTGCAAGTGTGCACTGTAACCCACTGATGTTATAGAGCAAGCAATGTTGCCATCAGCTGAGGGACTTTTGCCATAAGCAGTGACAGTTATTATGTAACTTCAAAGTGACCAATATGAATGTGTGTTGAATCAGATGTCAGCTAGGGTAAATAATTGTTTTGATTGTTCTGCAGTGGATATCGGGTGTTTTTACCTACCCACTTGGTCTTATTAGTCACATGATGATCATCAACCATGTTGGGTAAGCTTCAGAACTTTAGACCTTTAATAAAGAACAACATTTCAGAAGCAATCAGGATGCATCCTATCATCAACATAATAATAATAATAATAATAATAATAATAATTATAATAAATTATGGTAATTGTTACAATTCTTTTGACAACATGTTAAATTTAATAATAACTGTAATAATTAAAAACATTATGATGATAATCATTATAATTATCAGTATAATGATTATTAGATATTGTAATAATTATTACTAATAATATATAATAATTATTACGTGATGATGTAATTTTTTGAGCCTGAATTTCAAAATAATAAATTAATCTTGTCACACATTCTCCAACCTTTATAACTATCAGGTCGTGTTGTGTACTGTGAAAACAAAATTACATGTAGCACCATTTAGGGTAGGGTGAAAAGATGGTATAACACACATTACAAACTAACCTACCAGAAAGCTGTTGTACTCAGAAAGGACAATTTTTATTGACAGTAAGATACTGTAGATTGTGGTAGTGAAAAGTTTGAAACGATTTATCACCAAATCCATGTCTGAATGCTACAATTCATCAGAATTTTGCGTGGGTATTCTGCATCCTGATGCTTAATGGCACACTGCTTCTGTTCCATTATACAAATTATTTGTTTGAACTACACTGTACGACAGTTGTGCTGTACATGTAGGAAAAAGTCAGAAGTAATGTGAACCAGCAAGTTTTGTTCTGTCGTAGTTTGGCTGCTGGAGAGCCACCTGCAATGCCATTGTTTTCTGGATGGGTAGACTGCTTTAGATATTTGAGATCAACAGTAAGTGTTGTTATATTTATTTCATTACTACGAACCATGTGTTGTTGTGTGACTGTCGCAAAGATGTCTTTAACATATATATGTATGTACTTTCATACAGGGGTTGACTGGGACTAATTTATGGAAAGGTGACTTTCTTAGTTTGCCCTTTGTCACAGCAAAATTATGTCAGCTTTCCTTTCATTTTATGGTGGTGCAACTTACATTGTCAACTAGTTTGATAAACCCGTGTTTAATGCTGTGCATAACAGTTTCTCGGTGATGAAGCATCAGTCTTTTGTATTTCATGCTTGCCACTCTTCAACCTCCAATATACATTTAAATACAGGTACTAATAAATCTTTCATACAAACTCAAGGAAAAACCAGAGGGAACAAAGTGATGCAATTAAAATACAATATACAGTATCAATACCTCCACTAAATTTTGTTCTGCCATCATTTCTTTACAGGGAAACCTGTGGCGTGGTAACAGCATATTTCGCCGGACAGTTAGTAAAGTATCTGGGATGTAGCTTCTACCTTTTTAAGCAGGATACTGAACTTCTAAACCTATAAAACAAGAATGACTGTTAGTAATAAATATTGCATAATATTTTCCTTGTTGTGTGCAAGTATAGAAATGTTTTGTGAATTCAAGCGACCCCCCGTTTTGGAATCTCATGGCACGAAATCTAGGGTCTAGAAATCTTAAATAATTTGTTCCAAATTAAATCTGTGGTTCCAGACAGGGAGCCCTTGAAAGGGAATTCTGAAGGGCCGGGAAGTGGGGTGTCTAGGAGCAAAACTGGCTGGATTTCCATATCACCCCATACTTCATTATGTATGCTGTAGCTGTGCTGTTTTGTTCCTTGAAAATAAGACAATGTCTGCAGGTGCATTACCCTTAAACAATTCAACTAGTGTTTTATATTATTAACTTCTGCAAACAGAGCAGAAAATGACTTGCAGCATTAAAGCTTGGTAAAATTCAACAGGTCAGTTATTTGAACAATGTCCATCTAAATCAGTGGTTTAATTAAATTGGAAGTGTTCAAAACTGATCTATGAGTGATTGATTTTATGAAACTAGTTCACTGTGAATCACCAGGTATTGACTACTTTTTCTGGTGTGGGTAGACAAGATTGAAAGGTCAAGTTGGAGCAGTAAAAATTGAATTTAGACATCAGTTTTGTTAAGCTAAGACTAAACACATTAATTAACCAGTGATCAATCACAGAAGAAGTGATTGTGAAGGCAAAATTAAAGATGTTACCTGTAAAAATAGGCCATTTTTTTATCTGATTTCCAAAATGTTAAGGTGCCTGACTTTCTGTCAATCCCTTTTGTATCATTAATTAGGGTGAGAATAGCTTTTCAAATGAAATTCTAATGGAGCTGATTGCTACAAAAACATGCAAAACTAGGGGTTATTAAGGCTCCTGGTAAAACTCCTGTTCTTCAAGTAGTTGAACACACCTTACAATCGCTTAATTATTGTAACCACTTTTTGATGTGCTAAATTGAAGGCGATTGATTCGCTTTTGTTGCAATGTTATTCAATTACCAGACCACTGCATTATTGAAACCAATTTCCACTTTTTATAGCTGCTTCCACAAGCAGGCAAGATAACAAGAGTCCTAAGTTCTGAATGGCCAAGGTGTGCCCATCTTGCCTGCTTGGGATTGCCAACTTTGTCCCACAAAACAAAACACAAAATGGCCTTGTAGTAAATCCTTTATTGCCCAAGCTTGTTTTGTCAAGATGGAATCATTTTAGCCTCCTTTTATTATTTTTTTTTTTGTGCATATGTGTGCTCTTATTGATCTCCTCTAGGTCTTGGTCAATGAAAAAGGCAAAAACAAGAACTTGGCCAATATCAGGCTATCTTGACCTCATGCTTGGTCAATAACACATAATGATAACTTTGATTGACCACTGCATTAATTTAATGAATTACCACTTTGCTAGTCAGTACTTTGTATTTTACTGTATGGCTTACGTGGTCCGAGATGTGGCTTGTTGTAGCATTGTGATTAATTCAATGAGTGTTGAGAATTTTCCAACATGGACTGCTAATAAATGTGAAGATTTTTTTCTCAAGAGCTGTCATTAACTCATGATCAGACTGTCTTTCTGTTTACATTTGCCAGCCCTCAGTTTGGATAAAAATTCACCAAATGTAACACTTCTACAGTGTACTAGAAGTCTGAAAATCGGTGCATGCACAATGACCTTTTTTGTACAAGTTCTGGATTAAAATAATAATAATTTCATTGAACTAGCTTACTGTGTCAGCACTGGAAATATTTTCAGTCACATTCTTTTTTAGCAGGCTTATGGACCTGAAGCTAGCTCCATGTCAGTTGTGACTGGAATGGGTACTTCAAAATAAGGTGAGACTCTTTGTAATACAAATACAACAAAGGTTATCACAAAATAAGCCGAGACAGATACTTTGGTCATATTACATGGCAATATCTGTTGACGGCGAGAATAACTGCTGGGTTAGACACTGATCTATAGTGATTAGGGTTTTAGCACTAACTCAAAATGGTTAGCTTTCATACAAATTAATGTTATGGTGACACCATATCTATGTCTCACCTTATTTTGAGATAACCTTTGTTGTATATGTGTCATGAAATGTCTCACCTTATTTTCAAGTATCCATTCTAGTCACAACCGATTTTATAGTGACCTGAGTAATAAGGAGAAAGTGATGGGTAGCCAGGTTGCATGCATAATTCCTTGCTTACATAGCATCATTACAACTCTGTGAATACAACATACATCACATTTACAACGTAAAAACCCTGCATAGGTATACATTGGCATGTTATTAAAATACACCTACTGCAAGTTTCTAATGTGTTTAGTTTCACTTTTGAATACACCATTTTACAGTAAGGTAATATTTTTCACTCTCAAAATGAAAATTGTTCAAAGTGATTACAATTTTATGGTTATACTCTACATGTCTTCGCAAAACTACTTAGAGCAGTTTTCAGTCCACTGTTGAAAGAAATTTTGTGCTTGCTTTGGTTTGCCAATGCTATGATAGGTGATCGGCTGATGCATATCATGTCACAGTCTCAAGCAATCAGAAAACTAGAATTGTGACTGGCTTGCAAGTTTCTCTTTTCTCAAGGTAAGTTCCTTTGGTGTGATCTGGATCAGGATTTGTGCTAGAAGACAGAGCCAGATCTAAATCATACCAAAGGAATGCATCCTTTATAGTGCTGACAACATGTAATGGTTTCCTTGATTTTCTTGGATTGTGAACTTCTCAAACCCTGGCCTGAGCAATTACTAATTTAGGGTTACACTTCTACAACAGTAAACTGAAAACAGCTCTAGAAGAAGACAAGCATTGTATATACCTAATATGTTTACAATTACAATGAATAAAGAAACCTTAATGAATACCTGATATTAAACTCTTCCACTCTTATGATATGGACAGTAATTCTCCTTAACTAGAGAGTCCCATAAACTTCCTTACTGTTCATTTGAAATTCTCCATTTCTGATAGGGCAAAATCCCCTGGCTAACACTTCACACCCAACAAGACAAGGTCATTGAGTAAAAGCAAACTGTTATTTTGCTTCTAATGTCAAAAGGAAAATAACATCTCTCTTGGGATTACTGACTTCAAGCTACACTAGCTTGAGCAAAAGACAGTCAGTCTGAACCTTTGAATGATGAAAAGCAAAACTGTACAACAACTTTGATACTACAGATGAACAGAAAACAGGGACTGAAGGTCATGAGAATTATAATCTAGAGAAAAATGTCCAAGATCCTGCAGTGACCAAAAAATTAGAAAAATCTATCAAAAACAAAAATAGCTAGGAACACAGGAAGCCAAAAAACAATTATTACTTGATTGTTTGGTGTATGTTCTCAAAACAAAAAAAAAAACACAGAAATCCTAAAACAGCAGATGAATTGATAACATTATTAATACTGACCAGGCTCAAACCTGTGCATTCAAAAACATTTTGAGGGAATAATGAAACAATTATTGAACTTGACTTTCTCTATATCCTGGATGGCACAGATCTCAGGGAGCATTATTCATCACAGCCTTCAGCAAAGACCTTTTTCTCATACTGCAGAATTTTTTATAGCATACATATATGCAGCTTTATCCAATACTACAACAATTATGATTTCAATGGTTAATTTGGAGAGCGGTAAGGAGAAATAGTATCTCGATCGGTTATAGGAGTGAAAGGGTAAAAAATTACGGTACAAAAACATCCCGTTAAATACTTTTAGTACGGTACATTAACAAGGAGTGTTGATGGGTCGAAAATGTACAAACAGTTCCCGCGTCTCAAACATAACTTTGTACGTCTTGACTGTGAATAGCCACAGTTTTCTACAACGCGCATGGCGGTCCTTGGAAAACTTGTACACGGTGCCCTTTGAGTTCGCTAACAAAAAGGCATCCATCTTTAGCTAGGCACATATCCACTGGAAAAGTCATATTACCAAGATCTTTACCGCGGGTTCCGAATTTCAATAAAAACTTTCCATCAAGGCTGAAGACTTGAATTCGATTATTCCATCCGTCGCAGACGAGTAGCTGACCATGGCGATCGACTAGGACTCCGCGAGGACGGTTAAACTGGGCATTTGCAAAGCCTGCTTCTCCGATGGTACATAACACACGGCCATCTTGGTCGAACGCTTTTACACACTGATCGTCATTGTAAGACACAAAGAACTTATCGTGACTGTGAACTACATAAGAAGGCCGGCTGTTCGTCGTGCGATCTTGAAACTGCATCAATAACTGTCCGTCAGGATTGTAAACTTGGACCTCTCTGCTCTCACCACCGCTACACACTGCGATGTTACCTTCGGCAGTCGTACAAACACCCCAAGGATTTTTCAGCCTTTTGTTGCCGAAAACTCTAATGAATGTCCCGTCCGAAGAGAAAACCTGCATTCGGTGGTTGTCGGAATCTGCGACGATGATGTTGTCTTGCTGGTCATATGTAACACCGTCGGGAAAATTCATCATTCCAACCTCAACGCCTTGACTCCCAAACGCTCTCCGAAACTGACCTTCACTGGAAAACACTTGAACGCGATGATTACAAGTATCTACAACAGCTACTTCGCCTTTACTGCTTATTGCAATGCCATGAGGGTATTGAAATTGTCCAAGATCTGCGCCATTTGAACCGAACACTAGAGACGCCATTTTTTTTCTTCCTGGAGTAACGGATTATGGGTAAGAATTTACCACGCGTTTCGTTTTCGTCCCAGGGCTTCGCGTCTTAGAAGCGAGAAGCTCCCGCGGAAGAGGCCACAGGTAGTCCAATTGCGCCACATTTTAATAATTAAGAAATAGAAGACATATACCGTGTTTCTATCGAGTTTTAGTATAAATCTACTAGCGTTCTATCACAAATGCCGGGCTCTGATTGGCTACGCTACCCACTATCTATTCTGTGAGCAGCGCAGCAGTGTGCCCTTGTTAACAAAAGGGCGGCCGCTTCTTCACGTTTTCGAAGTGTCCGTGAAGAATATTTAGATAGTTTACTGGTCGAAGCCGTTCCAAAAAATACAAAGTTTCGAACGACTGGTAGATTTAAACTAAAACAATTAGATTATTCGCTCTCGATTTCTATTCGTGATAGTTGACTCGGGCTGCGCCCTCGTCAACTATCACGCGATAGAAATCTCGAGCTCATAATCGAATTGTTTAATAGAAACACTAGTGAAAGTAAGTTAAAGTAAGCTTGCTCTTCACGCGTTCTCCTAACATCCCAAGTGGTTAATTACGCCGGTAAACCCATAGAAACTGCGGTTTATTTAACAATTATTCGCTGAAGGCGAATAATTGTTTTAGTATAAATACACAGATGAGAGGAGCCCTGCAGATGATTATTTTAAAAGAAAATAGAAACGGTTTATTTAACAATTATTCGCTGAAGGCGAATAATTGTTTTAGTATAAATACACAGATGACAGGAACCCTGCAGATGATTATTTCAAAAAAATAAAATAAAAAGCATTGTACAACACGAAAATTTTTTATTTCATCTAGAGCGCGCGAACGAGTGGTAGCCATTTTGTTCGTTGAGGTGATTATCGACTGATAATCCGAAATAGCGAACCAATCAGAGCGCGCGATTTTGTATAATCACCTGAGTATTTATACTAATGGCGTGTTATTACCGGACGCATATTTACACCAGTAGTTTACTTTGGTAGCAATCAACTGATTGATAACATAACTGGAAGACCAGGTAGCAGCGAGACAGAATTCAGTTCGAGTGTAAATTTTAATGCTGCAAATCACTCCCATTACCCGCTTGTATTAAGAGTGCCCCTTCCTTCAGTAATTCTAAAAGTCTGACAATTAAGCCTTTTTATTTGTAACTGTTATCCACTGAAATCTATAACATTTTATCACATCTGTATATTCTAGTTTATTTTATGTTTATTTTTACTTTAATTTTCGATTTTATAAATTGTACATATCTTTATTCCCCAGGGCCCTTATGGATACCAGCAGACTTGGTTGCTGAATGGGCTACCCTGGTTAAATAAAGTTACTTACTTACTTACTAATACAAGAGACCGGTTCGTGGGTAATGGGAATCCAGTCTCTTCATACCAAGGCTCACTGCATTTCGATGTCGTTTTTTCGACCACATCTTGAATGTCAACTTTACAATGTAATTTCAACATGGTACCCCTCATCCACTGTTTGGTCACGAAGAGTATCTTATGTAAAGCCTTCTCTACGGCGCAAAATAGCAGCTGACGGCCAAATCTTCGGCCGTTTCCTGCGCCTGACTGCGAATTGGTCAATTTAGTCATACAATGCCCTAATCACCTACACCATTCCTCATAACGTAAATAAGTGATGACAAACTCAAAGCGTCGAAACGTGGCTAGAGATCAGCCACTGCCCTGTTGACAAACCGAAACGCAGCTTTCTCATGAAGCCTAACGAACGAATTTGAGATCTAAACGAGTCCGCGAATTTTCTCGGGAGTTGTTGATCAACACAATGTCTCAATGTGACGTCACACCCTTGACGCAACAGTCGTAAATCTCCGGAAAGCAGGCAGCATTGCTCGGTACGAACCGAAGGCTCGCCGACGGCTTCACGGACAATCGTCGTAATGACATTTGCTGGGCTTGGATCCCATTGCATTTGTCTTACACGGTTTTTTTTCCACAATCTGATGTTTACTTGTAAGAAAAGTAACGCACAAAATTTAGAAATGACTGTAAAACATTGCTACTGTACTAATGGTTGGAATTGGCAAACGGGTCATAACGCCATTATTGTAGATAAAGCTTAAACAAACGTCAGGCTCATTGACAATCTTGGTAATCTAACACCTCAATTTCCTAGGACAATAGAAGCCTTGGTAAGTAGCAACTATCCAATCACAGGGCACCTAGAAAGGATTCTTTCTTTTGCCCCCAGGTCTTGCGCTTAGCCATCCGGGAAGTTTTCTTGCGCTCTCCTGAGAAGTTGGTGCAGAGGCTTGGCGATTCACTTGGGCCTTAAATGTTGGATTGTCAGACGTGAAGCTTCTCTGGTGGTGGGGTACAGGAGGGGCTCCACAGGAAAGCTCCAAAATAGCGATGACTAATTTGATGTGTCCGTAGGAGACTTGAGGTGGAAGGCGATCCTTTATTGCTGATAACTTGCTTATGTCTAAGAGAAACAGAGAAAAGCTTAACTTGTAAGTTGCCTTCTCTTGTGCAAAAAAGGGCTTTCCGAAGGGACAAGTCATTGGTAAGTAAGGTTGTTGGTTCTCTTCTTGCTCTGAGGGTTTTTCTCTCGATTCTCCGGTTTTCCTCTTTTCATAAAAACAACACTTCCAAATTCCAATTCGATCAGGAACCAGTTATTGAATAGCCACTTGGTGGATGTGAGGGGTTCGAATTTAAGAAAATTTCGTGGTTTTGCGACTGGTCGCAAAATTTTAGTCGCAAATTTTGACTAACGTTAAGTTTTTGGTTCTCAATGACATATTGACCTACAATCTGTTGTGTTTTTGCGACTAAATTGACCTTTATTAGTCGCAAAACAGAAAAATTTAGTCGCTTTTGCGATCGTATCAGTCAGTTTGAAAGGCTATTCATTCTGCTTTTATTCATTTACCAAAACAAGCTTCCTTAAAGTTGTTTCACACAACATATGAAGCATTAACCCTTTCACTCCCAAGATCTGAGTAGCAATTCTCCTATACCATACACTTTGTTACAAATAAAGTTTGAGAATTTGGCATTAGGTCAACTCATCACCCTTGAGTTGATTGTTTTGTGCAGTTCTCAAAGTCAGTTTGCTTTACAGTGTAGTGTTATGGACAGGAGAAGTTCTTTGTTGATCACCTCTGATCGTTTTGTTCAATTCTCATAGTGAGTTTGCTTTACAGTGTAGTGTTATGGAAAGGAGAAGTTCTTTGTTGATCACCTCTGATCGTTTTGTGCAGTTCTCATAGTCAGTTTGCTTTACAGTGTAGTGTTATGGACAGGAGAAGTTCCATGTTGATCACCTCTGATCGTTTTGTTCAATTCTCATAGTGAGTTTGCTTTACAGTGTAGTGTTATGGAAAGGAGAAGTTCTTTGTTGATCACTTCTGGGAGTGAAAGGGTTAACCAGAATAACGAGGTTCCATTACCAGAGTTTATTGGAGGGGATCTGATTGATTTGGTCACCTGGTGTTGAATATCGTCTGTGAGTCCAGCTAAAAGCAATAACAGCGACAAGATCACACCACTAATAAGTTAGGTTACAGTACCATGGTACAGTACTGTTCAGTAGCTTTTTAAAGAGTGGTCACTCTGCATGGTTTGATCTACAGAACGAAAAGTTAGAACCACAGTCTACAGTAAAACAAACAGTACTGCTCAGTAGCTTTGTAAAGAATGGTGACATTTCATGGTTTGATCCACAGATGAAAAAGTTAGAACCGCACTGTATAGTAAACAAACAGTACCACAGTACAGTACTGTTCAGTAGCTTTCACTAGAATGATAAAACTGCATAGTTTTAAATATCTCGAATGTCAAAAGTGGGAACCACACTGTATAGTAAAACAAACAGTACCACAGTACAGTACTGTTCAGTAGCTTTACAAAGAATGGTCACACTGCATGGTTTGATCCACAGATGAAAAAGGTATAACCACACTGTATAGTAAAACAAACAGTACCACAGTACAGTACTGTTCAGTAGCTTTACAAAGAATGGTCACACTGCATGGTTTGATCCACAGATGAAAAAGGTATAACCACGCTGTATAGTAAAACAAACAGTACCACAGTACAGTACTGTTCAGTAGCTTTACAAAGAATGGTCACACTGCATGGTTTGATCCACAGATGAAAGAGTTAGAACCACACTGTATAGTAAAACAAACAGTACCACAGTACAGTACTGTTCAGTAGCTTTACAAAGAATGGTCACACTGCATGGTTTGATCCACAGATAAAAAAGGTATAACCACACTGTATAGTAAAACAAACAATAGCACAGTACAGTACTGTTCAGTAGCTTTACAAAGAATGGTCACACTGCATGGTTTGATCCACAGATGGAAAAGTTAGAACCACACTGTATAGTAAAACAAACAGTACCACAGTACAGTACTGTTCAGTAGCTTTCACTAGAATGATAACACTCCATAGTTTTAAATATCTCGAATGTCAAAAGTGGGAACCACATTGTATAGTAAAACAAACAGTACCACAGTAATTATAATGCTTACACGGAACAGAATACCTATGCTCACCTCGTTTGTAGTCCACTGGGTATCCTGCCTTTAGTGCGTCCGCCAGATGACCAAATATTGTTCCTTCCACCAAATTACGAAATTTAGCTACATCTTTCTGCATATAAAAGCCAAAATGTGTTGATTGCACAGCCTGAGTTATCATTAAACCCATTATCCTTTGTTTTATTCCATAGCAGTTGATTTTGGACTTGCCAGGAATGGATACCCGCAAGAGTGTATCAGCTTCGTGTTAAGATGAATCTGATTGGAATATCTTGGATATGAAGACTAAAAGCCTACAGAACTTACCTAAGTATAGATATATTAACGGTAATAACATAGAGGGCAAAATTTCTGAATGCTGAATGGTCAATGGAGAGAGTATTTTTTCTTAATTTTGCTTGTGAAAAGGGCACAATTACTCGCTTACGATTGGTCCTCAGGTTGCATAGCAACAGCCTATGCAATCGAGAAGTTGTTGCTAAAATTCTTTTGTAACAATGGCGTCTCGTTTCGAGATAGTTGACGAGGAATATATCGAACGAGTCAGTAGTTGAAATAATCATCGCCTTAAAGACTCCAGTATTCTCACAACCATCACGCAACGGAGTCAAACCACGTTGTTGAGCAACCTCCTAACATCGTTCAACTATCGTAGCACACAATTACAAACACGCATCCCCTAACACGCTTTGGGAATCATTACATGCAAAACTTACAATTGTCATTTGCTTCTCATGGAACAAGTTGTACGTGGTTAAAACAGTTTGACTCAGTTCTCGTCGGAGCGTTCCCACGGGTTCAGGAGCGGAATTCTACAACACAAATATAAAAGATATTTTGGTCATTAGTCACATACTACTTGAAAGCTTTAGGTGAGTGGCAAGGCACGATAAATCTTTTGCGCCTTTTTGCGGTCTAACCGGTTTGGCTTGACGGTGTTTGAGAATTGCTTAAGGTAAAACGAAATCTGCGTATAAATCTGGATCACCCAGATGTTTGACCTGCCAGTGGGTTATAGGAGCGCGGAGGGTTTTGCGCCAAACAATGCAGTTTTAAAACTGCGGTAATATTTTGCGCCGAAGAAAGTGCACTTACAAAACCGCAAAAAAGATTGGCGCAAAAAAGTACAGTTTAAAAAATTCGTGACCGTCACGCTTGACTAAGCAGAACCAATCTGCCTCGTCTTATTAAGTGGAAAGCACCCCAAACAATCTCAAAGAAAAAGCCGTGCAAGCAGTCGTCTTA
Organism: Ricordea florida; assembly: GCA_949710005.1. Classification (NCBI taxonomy): domain Eukaryota; kingdom Metazoa; phylum Cnidaria; class Anthozoa; order Corallimorpharia; family Ricordeidae; genus Ricordea; species Ricordea florida. Next base: position 27,486,907 of record OX453280.1, on the reverse strand, counting down.
AGCCGTTAGGACTATGCCAAGAACCCAACACGTTTTACTGGACTTTGTTTTACTTTATCACCTGGTTACAAGCTGGTATGCTTTCTGAATCGGTCGCATCTCCAAACTTGTCAGCATTCAGCTCGTTTTCCTTACAGAAAGCTGTCACACACTTTATCAGTTGATCACCGAAACGCTCACATTGTCTCTCGGATATACCATCCACTCGGAGAAGAGCCTCAGTACTAGTTGGCCTGTGGGGAAAACACTCAGTTTCAACCTGGTCTTCTGGCTGTCAAGTTGTGAGAAATTTTATTAAAAAAGAAATTTGTAAAATAAAAAACGCGTAGAAACAAACTATTAGGAACTTTCAAAGAAGACTCCCGAACAAAACAGAAGACTTTTCGAGGATGTTCCGATCATAATTTGTGAGATAACCGGACTGAAAAGCTTACCACACATCACTGAAATAAAGAAAAGAAGACGGAAAGTTGGCTATGTTACAAGCAGAGAATGAACCGACATTCAAAGTTGGAGTGTCTCAGTAGTTTCGCAACTTGTAGTAAGAAGCGGTCTAATTCTGGACTGATTTATATGACATTAACAACAGTACCAGTGGTATCACTTTACCTGTATTTGGCGACGTCGAGAAGAATTTTGTTGGTGGCAATCATGTATGGTGGACAATCCAGAGTGTGAGACAGTTCACCTCTAAGTCGCATTAAGGTGGAGTACAGGGATCCCTGACAAACAAAACAAAATAAGAAAAAAATCTCGCATAAGGTCTAACTTTCTCGTGCTTTGGTACCATACCGTACTGTACTGTGGTAATGTTTGTTTTACTATACAGTGTGGTTCTGACTTTTTCATCTGTGGATCAAACCATGCGTTGTGACCATTCTTGGTAAAGCTACTGAACAGTACTGTACTGTGGTACTGTTTGTTTCGCTATACAGTATGGTCCTAACTTTTTCAACTGCGGATCAAACCATGTCATTGATTAATTTGGTTGACTGATGCAGTGCAACTATTTTTGGTAAGCTTCTGGGCAGTACTATATTATGTTACTGCTTGTTTTACTATACAGTGTGGTGCTAACGTTTTCAACTGTGGATCAAACAATGCTGGGTGATCGTCCTTTGGAATGCTACTGAACAGTACTGTAATGTGATACTTTGCACTGAGGTTGTAACTTTTTCATGTGGGTTTAAAGCTAGGGTGTGTCAATGAGCTTTAAAAGGAGAATTGAAAGGCGCAGTTGCCTGAATGTGACCCCTGAAAATGACAAAACAAGATGTGCAGGGACAATTTAGCGCACTGCTTACTTGTAGCTCCAGCTCCTTTTCATCAACAACAGCCTGTTCTTGATTAACAGTCACCATAGCAACCTGCGAGAATGCCGGACCTTGCTGCCAGGCAGAGGGATTGGGGTTTGTGGGAAGAGACGGAAGATACCTAGAAAAAACAGTTGAGTATTGTTTTTTCATTCAGTGGAAGTTGGCGGGCTGGGGGTTTGATCAGTACAATAATAATAATAATAATAATAATAATAATAATAATAATAATAATAATAATACTGATACTAATGCTAATACTAATAATACTACTATTAATAATACTTATAATTATGATAAATTAATATTTTGGGAGGAGGCCTCTAATCACCTAGAAGTGGTTTTCAGGAGGGTTCTCTCAAAAATAAAGGTCTAAAATATACATTAAATGACTAAAAAACAGAAGTAATAAAAGCTAAAAACCTAAGGCAAAACTAAGGTCTAAAACTAGAACTAGGATTTGAAATAATGGCCAATTCTAACCAAGGCTAAAGTGGTTAAGTAAAAGTTGTTTCAGTTTGTGTTTAGAAATCTTTTTTGGCATAAGTTTCTTTAGCTCACTTGGCAGTGAAGCCCAATCCGCTATTGCTATATAATACGTTTTGTTTCTACCCCATGCCGTTCTTGGCTTGCTAACTCTTGGCATGCAGCCATTTCGGGTATTGTAACCATGTTGTTCCTTCATGGTAGATCTGAACACATCGAAATGTTCGGGATCTCTCTTTTCAATGCCTTTTGCTTAAGACAACAGCGATGACCTGGGGGTTTGATCACTACAATAATAATAATAATAATAATAATAATAATAATAATAATAATAATAATAATAATAATAATAATAATAATACAGATATCTTAGCTGTCACCGAAACAAAACTCAATGAAAATTCCACCGTTAATATTGAAATACCAGGATATAATTTCTTTCATACTGACTCTAAATCAGCGGCTGGAGGAGCTGGAATTTACGTCTCAAATAGTTATAATGCTCACGTAAGACCTGACTTGAAGTTCAATTTAGATCTTGTCGAATCCTGTTGGATTGAAGTAGACCCTGGTATTAAGCATAAAAACCCTATTGTCATCGGATGCATCTATCGCCATCCAAAATCGAATCTAGATTTATTTAGCGATCAACTTGAGGAAATATTACGCCACCTAAACCAATGCAAAACTGATCTTTGGATCTTAGGAGACCTAAATGTTGATTTTTACAAATTCATAACTCATAACCCTACTGAAAAGTACCTAGATATGTTATTTGCAAATAACATGATTCCGCTTATTACAAAACCGACTAGACTGACTGATCACTCCAAAACATTGATCGACCACATTTACACAAACACGCCCACCTCCCACATAGTTTCGGGGATCGCACTCTATGACATTTCCGACCACCTTCCAATCTTTTGTTTCTCAAACAATACTATTAAAATGAACAATGAAAAACGACTCTTTAGAGACTATAAACACTTCAATAAAGAGGCATTTTTGAGCGATTTGCAGTCGGTCGACTGGAACATTATTATGGAAAACAATGAGAACCTTAATGACCAAACAGCAAATGTAATTAAAGCGATAAACGAAGTAGCGGACGCACATGCACCTATAAAACAACTGCCGCGAAGTAAACAAAAACAGTTTTCGAAACCTTGGATAACCGACGGAATACTCAAGTCTATTAAAACAAAGCAGAAAATGTATAAAACACACTTTCTTAGTAACGACCCTTTAAAAATCCAAAATTATAAAATATATGCCAATAAACTCAATAAGCTTAAAACCGCCAGTAAAATCAGATACTATGCTGATCAATTTACCAGGTGTAAAAATAACCTAAAGGCAACATGGAAATTAATCGGAACTTTGATAAAACGCAAAACAAAAGGCCAGTCGTACCCATCTAAACTGATTAGAAACGATTCCACCTATTACGACAAGAAAGATATAGCAAACCAATTTAATGAACACTTTGTAAATGTAGGCCCATCCCTAGCGAATTCGATTGTTAAAACAAACAAAAATCCATTGGAATATATGAACCCCTCCCCCGCTTCAAGCTTTGTGATGTCCCCTGTCACCGAAACCAAAGTCTATGACCTTCTATCCTCCCTTGATACCAAGAAAAGCTCCACCCACATCCCAAATTATATGATAAAAATCAGCGCCAACATCATAACCCCCATTATTACTCGACTTTACAATGACTCTATTACTCTAGGCATTGTACCAGACATTCTAAAAATTGCTAGAGTCACCCCAATCTACAAAAGTGGCCTTGACACCGATCCTTATAACTATCGTCCCATTTCCACCTTATCGCCGTTCTCAAAAGTGTTAGAAAAATTAGTTCACGAACAACTTGAACGTTTTCTCGAAAAACACTTAATACTATTCAACCACCAATTTGGCTTCCGCAAGGGACACTCAACAGAGCAAGCAATTCTAGAAATTTCTGACCACCTCAAAACCGCTATTGATAAGAAAAAAATCACCTGTGGCCTGTTCCTAGACCTTTCAAAAGCTTTCGATACTGTAAACCACCAAATCCTCCTTGACAAACTCCAACGATATGGAATACGTGGAACACCCCTAGATTGGTTCAATGACTTTCTAAATAACCGCAAACAATATGTAAGAATAGCAACAACTGACTCTGACACTCTAACTATGACATGCGGTCTCCCTCAAGGTTCTACGCTCTCTCCTCTACTCTTCCTTCTTTATATAAATGATATGCCGAATTGCTCAAAGAAGCTCTTGTTTAGACTTTTTGCCGATGATACTAACGTATTTTATTCTGGAGAAAGCGCCGAAGAAGTTATTAAAATAATGAATGAAGAATTTGACCAGCTTTTGCACTACTGTTCAGTTAACAAATTATCTATAAACATAAAAAAAACCAACTATATGATTATAAGTTCCCACAAAAAGAAGGCGCCAATTGTTAAAATACATGATATAGAGCAAAAAGACTACATTAAATATTTAGGAATTTATATCGACAAACATATTAAATGGGTTCAGCAAATTAAACATGTTAAAAGTAAAATTGCAAAGAATACGGGAATAATTAACAAATTAAGATATTATGTAGACCTCAATTCACTCAAGCAGCTTTATTATACTCTTATTTATCCTTACTTAAATTATGGGATTATGTGCTGGGGAAACACCTACACCACACATTTAACCAAAATCCGCACTGCACAAAATAAATGCGTCAGGAACATTTTCTTCGCGCACAAAAGGGAAAATGCCACCGCTTACTTCAATCTAATGGGAATTCTTAACGTTGACAATGTCTTCAAGTTGAAAATCGCCATATTCACCTTTAAAATACTCAACAATCACGTACCATCCGTCTTCGCTAATTCTATAACCACCGCGTCAACACTTCATTCATACAATACTAGATTTTCTGCAAACTGTAATTTTAGCAGACCAAAAGCACGTACCAACTATGGCAAGCAAACATTTGCATTCACCTCTTCAAAAATCTGGGAATCTATAGACCTTCATATCAAACAATCCAGCTCCGTATTTATATTTAAATCAAAATATAAACAAGTGCTCCTTCTAAGCCAAACGTAGACTCTAACTTCGTCCGAACATGAACATTTTTCTGATCTACTCCACTCTAGTTTTCCATCGTCAGCAGTGGCCAACTCGAAAGCCTACAGCTCCTTTGGCCACTGCACACGATACATCAGCAAAGTAATTCATCTCTTTTTTTTTTTCCTTCTTCTATTTTTCCTGTTGGCTCATTTTAATACCTATATTGTAATTATGTTTTTCTCTTGTAATCGTCGTGTAAAAAAAAAAATAAAGATTGAATTGAATTGACCAAAACGCTTCGCATGCAATGGGACCCACCGCAACGATATTAGGGTCTCAATTGATGAGGGCGGGACGTAAGATTTCGTATAATCCCCAACACTGTAAGAAAACAAGGAATTCGGACAGTCGGTCCAAAGCATTTTGGCAAGGATTGTAGTTTAACGGCCTTGAGTCTTCTACAGCTCAGTCAGATCAGTCGGAAGGTCCTAGGTTTGACTCCTATTGGACGAACTCTGATTTTCTTTTATTACTTATTGTCACATGCTGAAAATAAATCCTCCAAAAATTCCTCACGGAACTCCACATACCTGGTGGTCGCCTTTTCTTCTAAAAGAAGATCCTGAAAATAATTCAATAAATAAGTGGACAAAGTGGCTACGTCATTCACGCAGTAAAGTACGTAAAGACGCACATTAACCACAGGAGGCCCATGGTCGGGTTAATCTAATACCCCGTTTACACCAAAGCTTAAACATGTTTCAATGCTGTTTAATTAAACACGGTTTCAAATTGTTTCCTTTATGAAAGCTGTTTTATGACGTTGTCAACTAGAAATATAGCACAAGCAGAAAAAAAAACATTAAAGTTTATTTGATTCCTGTGTAAAAGCCCGTGTTCCAGTGTTCGATTACTAGTTTTCACGTTTTAAAACCTGGTTTAACTAAACATGTTTAGTTGGTGTGAATGGGGCATAAGTTTCTCGAGCATGAAGCACCTAAAGTGTTGCAAGTGAAGTTTAGCGCTTAACCCTGAGTTGGCGCTAATCGGCTATCTAGAAACCGGGATTAAACGGCAACTAAAGTTTAACCCTGGTTAAACGCTCACAGGCTTTTTAGAGACCGCGCAAGGTGGAGAAATACTGAACAAACCTGATTGGGTGTCAATTCCATTTTAACTGACTCCTTGCATGTAGCTTCTGTCAGCCATTTCTCACCTTTTGCTGTCAAAACACATAAATAGTTACATAACCACCGAAACTGCTCTTGACAGATAAACTAACGACAGGAAACAAAAACCGAAATTCCAGTTGAAAAATCGTGGACGAGCGGTTAAACCACTAGATTTGTAATCCGGAGGAGTCAAGTTCCGCCCTCGAACACGTTCATAAAAGGACAACTGGCTCATCTCCAACCATTTGGCAGTCTTAACTTATTTATTTATTTATTTTTAGGATTCGTACAAGTACAGGTGCTTAACAATAGGACATAAGTCCCCTACTTGGTTAATACACCCACACCCACTCACTAAAAAATATCCCAACCGTTCCCTGACCCGACTAAACTACAAATCAAATAATCTAAACAACACAATTACAATCTAAAATATACTAATCAACTTAACAAGTACAGACAAAGAAATTATTAACACTTCGACACTTAGGACAAATTAATTTAAAAGAGCGAAAATTATCACCATCAAACTTTGTCAAGTTTCCTTTGAGTTATTTGTTTCATTGATTTGCTCGGTCCACGGGCCTAAATTCTGTAACTACTTTAGAGGGTTAACAAAGGACAGATATCTGTCATGGTTCAACGGTTTGTTTAAGTACCTGAGAGAGCAGTCAGTGAACCGAAACCGCCAGGGTTGGTTTTCTCCTTAAGGAAACTAAGGTTCAAAAGCTGACGACCTGAGACAAAAATCCATTGATAGAAATGTTAATGATAATAAAAACCAGCACGACTGGGCCAGTAATACTCTGTCGTGAGTAACTTGTATGGTATATCTAATAATATCAGCATAAGGAAAGCCATTTGCAAGAAAAAGTATTCTTCAGTTTAAGTTTTCGTACAGTCACGTCGGCAGTTTGCACTCTGTGAAACCGCGTTTTTGTCTGGTTGTTGATTTTGTCACTTTATCGACTGGATGGACATCAGATTGAGTGCTTAACTATGCAAGTTAATCCTTAAAACATACACTATTAAGATACAGTTTGATGCTATGCGGGTTTGAAGTATTGAGTGTAACTTTCAAAGTTACAACTCAGTGACCCGGCGTTTAAACACTCCTGTCTAGTGTCTTGTTCAGGGGTGATTGGGCAAGGCTGAGAAGCTTCTCTTTTACGATGAATGGCGTAAATATGCGTCCGGTAATAATACGCCATTAACTTTAAGTAAATATGGCGTTAAAGTACATGTATGGCGTTTTTTTTCCTTCTTACGTTAAACTGGCGGCTGATTACTCAAAACTCTCAGGTTTCACTCACACCACTCAGACTAATTTATTAAAATACTAACTGCTAACAAGCGCTTAATACAATTTCATAGGAAACAAAATAAGGTAACTTAAATTGCTAATTTATACTTAAAGTATAATGTATTTATTAAACTATTTTTAAAACGTTCGATGTTTTTTTTAAGTTACAGGCTACTATTACATCTTAGCCTTGTTAATGATTGCTTTACTCGTGGTTGCATAGAGTGTAGAGCATGGCAGCTGTCGGTGTTAATTTGTTGGAAGTACGAACGCAATTAGGCGATTCAATTAAGGCCTCTATCAACTATGACCAAGTGTATAACTCACATTAGTATCACCCAACAAGTGGACTAATGCAAATGCCGCAATCTCATTGGCTACGCTACTGGAGGACTGTAATAGTCCTCGAGTAGCGAAATTCGAGACGCTTTTTTTTCGTTTTATTCCCGAATAAATATTTCTTCAACTGGCATTTGCTAACTTTATTATTGCCTTTTCTGTTCGACTAGTTGGGTGATACAAAAACAATTAGACCCTCAGCTCTTGCAGGCTACGGGTCTAATTGTTAAATAGTTACCTAAGGATTTCCACCACTTCTCAGAATGTCCGCTAAAGAGGAGAAATTACCATAATATATTAGTCCCCAATAGCCACAAAAACCCACCTGAATAAATTACTGCTGCTTTAAAAGCGTGTTTTGCGTATAGACCGAATGCATAAATGGCGGCCAAAAAAATATTCTTTTGTTTATGTGCTAATTAGACTCACTAGCATCGTTTGCACGGACAAAATTCAAAAGAAATGTTGCTTGAGAGCGAGGCTAGTGACTTTTATTAGCATATAAACAAAAGAAAACATTTTTGGCCACCATTTATGCATTTGGTCTATGATGTATTATCTAAATCCACGAACTCATGTCATTCCTTTTTTTATCTCTTCAAAAATACTACCCATTCAACTACTTTTCTTTGAAGCTGTATGACGCTTCATGTATGATGTTTCAAATAGTTCCGCATCTGAAGCAATCTCTAAAAGATTTCCTAGAGTGTAACTACCGGAGCCAAGGCCCCCCAAACAAATTTTCGTACAAATTATCCAATCGCGATCGAGTATCTGAAGAAAAGAATCTCTAAAAATGTTTTATATTTCGCTTAAAATGCATACAATCTGCTCTATAACTGTACAAAACATATCAAGATTGATAAGAATCATCTTAGTCGGTAGAAACTTGTTACAAATCTGTTTTTCAGCGTCAAAAACAAACAGTCAAAATTTGTATGAAGATTCATTTGGGTGGCTTTGGCTCCAGTAGTCGCACTGTGAGGAATCTTTCAATTCAACTCAATTCAATTTTTATTCACACGTGACGAGCCAGACAACGACTGTCAAGGAGACTGGGGATAGTTCGATGAACCAGGGACGTAGATACCTTTATTATCTATCTCTCTCTCTGTTAGTACGCGGGTTGTGATTGGTCAGTTTAACGGGCTCTAAATTCAAAAGCTTGTTTTGAGATATAATAAATATCTTACAAACCTCCTTTGCTCGGTCCGTACTGTAAGTCACAGATCCCTGTTTTTTTCCGATTGGATTTATAACCCGCGCGCTTCGCGCTTGGGCCATGTATCGGAGCGGAAAAACTCTGTCCGTAACTTACAGTACGGACCTCGAACTCGGTTAGTAAGAGATATGTACGCACGGTACACGCGTGCGTACCTAAAAAAGTCGACTGTTTTTGAAGTGCTACAGTCAATGAACCGAAAAAGGCGACAAACAATTTTACGACTTAGTCGTCATTTCATATACAGTAAAAACGCTAGGCTTACAACGTAATCTCGCTTTTAATCAAGTTACATGAAAACGATTTGGGGGTGGGGGGTGGGGGATTTGGAAAATTGTGTGTACTTCTGGAAAAATCCTGGCTACACCCCTGTGAACAGTGAGCTGATATTCGATGTCAACAGCAAACGTGGGGAAAATGCGGGATCAACGTAAGTATCTGGGCAACTGTACACTTACCCCTCCCCTAACCCAACATTAACGCTAAATTTTTAACTTATTATAACTTGTTGGTTTAGGGGAGGGGTGGGTGCACCGTTGCCCAGATCCTTACATTGATCCAAAACGCGTACAATTAAGCAGACCCGTTTACCTTCCTAATCCAAATTCTGCCTTCTTGGTAAGCCATTTTGGTACTCTTTGGCTTGTCTGCGGAAAAATATAGAAGATTGTTGATCTACCCAGCGACGTGCATGTGTTACGTATGAGAACTGACTCGTGTTACACAATCAAAATTACCTTCTGTCCCGTACGATCTGCTATCGAAACGTACCGAGGTTTGATTAAACCTGTAGTTGAGTCCTATTTTTTACTAAAATTCTATTGCAAAATAAAGCTATTAAAGGAGCTGTCACAAATTCACCTAAAATTGTTGAAAACTTATTATTGGTTCCTGTTAGTTCTTGATTTTCTAGCCTTTGTGTATGCAACGTTACTGAGTTTGACAAAAGACCAATCGAAAACTTACCGAGCCCCTTAGCATCAAGATAGGCACTGAGATTCCATATTTACCATTTCCTGTTACCTAGATGAAACAAAACATACAACTACATATCTAAATATAGCAAATCCTGCACTGGAATTGGCTACCCGAGTGGGCAAGATGGAGTGATCAGGCGCCCTCGGGATTTCCTGAGGGTTCCCGCAAGAAAAGTTCCGAAACGTTTCGGGTCGTTTTCGGGCACAATAACGCGCACTGTAGTTTGGTAACAAAGACGTTACCGCCCATCAAACTTTGCCGGAGAAGAAGACTTTTCCCCTTTGAAAACCATGTTAAAGGAACACGTTTGTAGAGTGTGAAAGCATTATATAAGGATTTGCTTTTCGGGTTCTTTGAGAGACACATTTAAGGGCCCCTTTGTTGACGTACTTATATGGAAGGCGCCAAAATGTGGTGCTGGAGATTCAACGTCGCCGAACCCTGTGGCATGGTATGGCATGGGCATGTCCTTAGAATGGACCAAGACCGTATTACCCAGACTGCCCTTAGAAGGACACCAACTGGAAGAAGAAAGCAAGGGCGGCCTAGAACAACTTGAAAACGTATTGAGATGGCCGAGCTAAAAAAGATGGGCTTCACATAAGCCGAGGTACAACATGTTGCAAAGAACTCGCCTCGTAGGACAGAGATCGTTGACGCCTTACGTCCCACCCGGGAAGAACAGGACAAACTAAGGGACGGACCATTAGAAAAGTGATCGGGGGGGGGGGGGGGGGAAACAAAAAAAAATTCATGCAAGGCAAAATGCCAAAAAAAAAAATTCATGCAAAGAAGAAGGTAAAAAAAAATTCATGCAGAAGGAAGGTCCAATTGTGACTTTTTCACACGTAGTAAAAAAAATTCGTGCAGAGAGGTTAACCTGAAAAAAAAAATTCATGCAAAAGCAGTGAGGGAAAAAAAAATTCGTGCAAGCTGAAAATTCCCCACCCCCCCCCCCCATCACTTTTCTAATGGTCCGTCCCTAACTAACTGACATGGAAGGCGTGGCCACGGAGCGTCAGTCAGGGTTGCTGGGACGCGTCTTCCATATTAACACAATTCCAACATCAAAAAGGGTATGCATACCATGATAGCATTGAAAAGCAACTTGGTTTCTTTTGTAAAGTCTCGTTTCTCTTCTTTAATATGAGGATTGAGCTTCCTGGAATAAAGCAGAACTCTGATTAAGACATTGAACCAACGAAAAATTGAGCCTGGGCCGTACGTTTCTTTGTACTGGGCAAACTACGAGTTCCTTTGAATCCAGTTAGTCCAGATCGCTTTTTTGTGGGTTTAGACACGTATGGCACCGAAACAGGGAAACACCTCAGGGCTCGATACTAACGTTTTAGCCAAAAACCAGTTTGCATTAGCCAAACTTGTCATGAGCAGTTTCAGTGATAATTAATGTAAATCTTAGGTCTATATAAGCTACATAGTTGCATTAACCGTAAATACTAATTGTATTTTTTTTATATTTTACTACGAGTTTCAATGTTTCAACTTATATATTTTAGTTATATTTTTGAGCTTTTAGAGGTTTTAATCAACGCTGTATTAATTTTGTTTAATTTAACTTTTGATTGCCATCATTTTATTTCAGGATCTCTCTGAAAACCACGTTAGTGAGTGGGGCCTCATTATTATTATTATTATTATTATTATTATTATTATTATTATTATTATTATTATTATTATTATTATTATTTGTCTTATGAGAGTGGTCGGGCACAGACTTACCTTTCTAAATCTAAAAATTATTACGAAAAGAATTTCAACCCACATAAACATAACTTCCACTATTATTGTTCCTTAAAAAACTGAAAACTCGCCTTTTGATAATAAATTCAGTGTCGTAGCGGGGTTAAATCACTTGGGGTGTACATCACAAGCGCGGACGCGGGGGCCTCTAGGGGGGTCTGGGGGGACATGCCCTCCGGGAGATTTTCAAATCTGGGATTCCTAATATAGCATTTCCAGCATTCTGGAAGCAGTTTCCAGTAATTGTTAACTGCCTAAAATCATTGATGGGATATGTTAGTTGAACGTTGTGCTCTCTTTATTCCTGATTGAACAGATTGCTACAAATTGACATGCAACATATCAGTGTTGTGTGAAAAATATGCTACTTACCTATTACACAGACCTCACAAAATATTTCATTTCATTTGCATGTTTGCGTTGCATGCGATAGCCCCTTGATTTTTCTTTGTTGAAGCCATAAAATTTCACGCTTTATCGATCATTGTTCTCTTGATTTTTTTGAAAGAAGCAGGATTAGGGTGATCGCTGACCAAACAACCCTGTCAAAATTATTGGCTCAGTTTACAGCGGTCAGACGCAAAACCGGGTTTTCGCCGCCTCAAAACTTTGTAAGAGTTTTATTTCGTGTTAGCCAAATTTTTTTTGGGGCCCCCGCCGTTAGTCTCGAGCCCTGCACCTATTTAACGACCTTACTCCCACGAGTCTCTACAGCTCAGTGTTACAGAGTCCGACCTAGTAATCGGAAGGTCACAGTTTTGACTCTTATAGGGAGAACTTGGATTTGCTGTTTCTTGGTTTGCCTGTGAAAGTCCTGTAAAATAGATCTTTCACCGAAAAAGAAGTTCAAAATCCGTGTTTGCTATTTTTGAACACTCAGTCAACAGATCACTCTACAGTGGGACAAAACAAATTCTGTGTGGACTATGGAAAATAAATTGGACGCTCTTATAAAATTTGCAAGGTAAGAGGTTGGGTTTGACATCACGAGTTTACATAGCCTGATGCCAGCACGGGTAGCGGGCCAATCAGAGCGCACTTTATATCGATCGATTGTATGTCACAGTGGGCAAATCAGCATTTATATAATATAAATTCAATTTTTTTTAAAAAAAAGTAACACATTTAATTACCATAAGAAGAACGGGATACTAGCCAACAACAAGAAGAAAAGACCTTCACTACAACAAAACATTCATTTTACAAACCTGTTTCTACATGTGTCACAGCAATCATATCTACCTCCAACGCTTTTATCAACCACATCCTCAAAGTAAGACAGAATTGTTCTGTAAATTAAACAAAATAGCACAAACTAATTGAAACTAAGGATGTTCATAGTCAGAGCATGCAATTCAAGATACAACATTTTGGATAGTCTCCATGACTTCCGTTGAAACAATCTGAGTATGTCTGATTTCCCAATCCCCACCCCTCCCCCACCCGAACAATTTTCATCACCAAACACAGGTGAAACACAGGTGAAACATGCTGTACACTTTGTGTAGTTCTACACTGTATAGGAGCTGCAGGGGAAAACATTTCGTAACAAGTTTCCGTTGAAGAACAATAACGACCGTTTCAATTCCAATTACTGTATACAGAAAGAGACACCAAACAGATTAACTGTCCCATAAAGTCTCGTCAACGATACGACTGTAGTCGTATGTTCAATGCATACAGTGCAAGTGAGAGACTTACATCAGTTGTTTTCAAATTAAACAGAAAGAGATGCAGAACAGGCTAACTGTCCCATCATTTGTTACTGTACCTTCTCCTGCAATCAGTGGTGGTCAAATACTGCTCAAGCTTGTTCAACATCTTCAGTTTGTGTTCACGGAAAGACGGCGAGACCACTTCATTCAAGAAATGTCTAAAAAGGAAAAGAAAACCGTACAAAGAACCAAATTGTGTATTATTATCAAGGGAATTATTACCCGGGGACAAATAAATATGCGTTATTGACCAAGCGTGAAGACAACAGGGCTGCTTATTGGCCGCGTTCTTTCTTTGCATTTTTACTGACCGAGACGTATTCAAGGTCAACAAAATGCAAACACGAACAAGACCAATAAGCTACGTTTACCCAACAAGCTTGGTCAATTAAAGATTTATTAAATGGCCATTTAGTTTTGTTTTGTGTCGCGGGACAAAGCGGGAAATTCCGAGCAGACAAGACAGGCCCATTTTGCCCGCTCGGGTAGCCAATCAGAATTCGAGATTCGCCTTATCTTACCCGCTTGCGGAGCCGGCCGTAAAATAAGGAGGCGAAAAAGACCCCTTATTAGGCACCCCGCACTTGCGAAGTAAACACAAGCATAAGAAGCTTAAACCGAGTGAGGACGGCACAAGCATTGACGTTATATATCAAACACGAGATACAGTGTTTTATTACAGATCAATCAACGAGAAGGTAGCTGAAAAAACGACCCGCAGTGGAGCGTTTAAGCGAAATTCGAGTAGTTTGATATGTGAGGAAACTCATGTACATAGCTTCTCGAACAAAATTATTGAGAAGGTGAAATAAACGATGTAAAAGTGCTTGATTTCCTTCGCCTTTCTTTTACGCATAATCTATGAGTTTGAGAAATAAGAATATCAAAATCT
>OX453280.1:27337651-27470151 GCA_949710005.1 Ricordea florida | reverse complement strand
AAACAGTACATCCATGATACAAAAATGCCTTTTCAGTGCTTTCAAACCTAACTGAAGGAGGCCTTAAAAGATTGCTGTGTCTAGTGACTCTGATTGAAATATCTCTATTGAATTTAAAATAATCCATAAAATATTGAGGGCATTGCTTATTTTAACAGTTCTTTACAAATTTTAAATACATGTTTTTAAAATGTACTGTCTGGGTTTGAATTGTCTGAAATGGGCTTGAAATGGCTGTGCTTACAACAACTGGGTGTAACAGGACTTGCACTGTGAGCGTTATAATTGACTTACCCATCACGTCCAGCGCGACCTATTTCCTGATAGTATGACTCTATATCTTTAGGAGCTGGAGAAATGCAAATATATATTGAAACCCAAAAGAAGTGAAACTAGAAAGCTGGGAAGATACTGTAACTAAAAATGCTGTGTTACCATTCCACTACAGTATAATTAAATTGATTGAAAGAGTATAAATAGCATGGGTCCAACCATAAAACTTTACTTTAGTCAGCAAAGATGTCATGATATCATATTACAGTGCGACTAATCAAACCAAGGCCACTTAAATAAATTTGCATGCAAATTTTGAATGTCTGTTTTTGACAACAGATTTGTGGCAAGTTTCTACTGACTAAAATGATTCCTTTTCAATCCTGATATGTTTTGTACAGTTATTGAGTAAACAAGAAGACGCCTGAAGGCGTTTACGCTGGATGTGTTGGTTTAAAATTGCTGACGCAGTATGTTTTTTTTGCTGATTGTGCGATCATGGATATCCATGGTGCAATCCAACCTGACTTGCACGTGATTCGGAGTTACAGCCAATAAAAATCACACAATTTTTTCGGGACGGGCTCGGGATACGGGAAAGTTAAAAAAACAAGGCAATTTTTGACTCCCAAGACGACGAAAGGAATGCGCTACCGAATATTATACGCTGGCTGACTACGTCATCCCGCGTAATTATATGCATACGAAACATTTGTAGGAATTCTATAGTTCAGATACTCGATCGCTATTGGATAATTTGCATGACAATTGCTTGGGTGGCATTGGTTCCAGTAGTTGCACTGTAGCTGTATGTAAATACAATGAGAATACAGCAGAATATAACATGAGTCTTGACCAATCAGAACATGAGAATCTCTATTATCACCAGAGCAATAATTATACTAAACTGCATTCATACAATAATGAATAAATATCTATAAATAGTAATAATTATTATACAAATATTCCAGAAACATGAAATCCACTGATCAAGTATTTTACTATTCTACAGTTCTAGTTCATGTTAAAATTAATTTTCAACTTTTGCCTCACAACACAAAGAATTTACTCCAAAATTCAAAGTTTTTATTCTGCTCCTATGACAATACAAACCTCCATAATGAATGATTTTTCTCACATCTGGTTTATCAATTCCCATTCCGAATGCTACAGTGGCCACGATGCACTGAGGCAAAATAAAGAAAGATGAGTGAATTTACCTTCAACATGTTCAAGAAACTAATTCTAACAGTTTCTAACAAAAAACACCCAATCGTTTTATACAAACTGCATGTTACACACCTGAATGTCATCCCTGATGAAGAGATGATGAGTTCTTTTTCTTTCATTTGGTGATAGCCCAGCATGATACTTGTCACAATTCACACCAAGACCTGTATTCATTACAAAGCAAAAAAAGTTGATCTTTTCATGGAATAAAATTAATGATTTTACAACAACCATTTTATGTACTCCTTGCATTTGGGAAGTGCTTTGTGCAACACAGAACAAGTTAAGATGTATACACTACATTTTGGTTCCGTTTTGTTTTAATCCAGACAACAAGCTAACTTAATTAGGTTAACACAGTGTCATTGTTGTATAGAAAAGAACATTGAAACAAAGGAGCTCTGAGTAACAGCTTTAATAAAAACACATTGCTCACAAAACAAGATGGTTGCGACGCAAACACACGAGGACTGCAGGCAATGCGTGCTGGCACAGATCATTTTTGACTAATTCCAAAACACTATAACTTTAATGTTCCAAATTCTGAGAGCTTACCTTGAAGAGAATGGACCACAGTTTCAGTGGTTTTCTTGGTTGGGCAATAAACAATTGTAGGGCCATCAAATGAGTGCTCAATCTTAGACCTGAAGGCCAAAAACAACACTGTCACTGTAACAGAGTGTTAACAAATTAAATTGCACCAGAAATAAGATTTAAACTAGAGTAATCTTGCTCCCATGACCACCCCTCCCTCCCACCACTTCTTCTAAAAACTGAAGTTGATCTATGAGACTTAAACACAAACTCCCTTTACAAGAAAACATTCAAATAGCAAGAGGTTTACATCTACAAAGGAAACTTCCTGCTCAGATCTTGAGGATTAACCAATTAAGTATTTGTTACCTACCTATCACCTGTTCGCATCAACAGTGGCCTTAAGTCATCCACAATGCTGCCTCCCTTTCTGCAAACTTCGAAATACAAATTGGGTCTGGAGAGATGCAAGTACAGCAAAAATTAAGTTAGAATATTCCTTAATTAAAGGCATTGGTCTTAGATATTAACCAAAGAAATCACTACATTTCAGTGTCAATTGCATTGGCAGGAGACTGTTAGCTGACATGTGTCGACCAATATGTCAGGCGACTTATCCATCAACATATCGACCGGCACTAAATTGATAGGTTGGCAGAGGATTGGCCGATATGTCAACCGATGTGTAGGCCAAGTGTAGGTTGATCCTGATGGCAGATAATTGTTCGAGGGGGTGCTTTAACACTCATGATCCAATTAGGGTTTAGTGGAGATGTATCGAGTCCCCTGGAGTTTCAGGGTAGTCTAGATGTGAAATACCTTGTCCTGGAAGCCATGACCTTAGATAAGCATGCTTCACGTCTATTAAATGTACCTTGTGCCAAGACAAGGTGCATACAATGTAATTCAATCTTTCACCAATATAAAACTGTGACTCCAGTGGAGTCTAGTTGTGTGTGTCAGACAACCCTTGAATTTTTAGTAGCAGGAACAGCCCTGTCGTAGCAGTAAAGAGGTCTGCTTTCCAATGATAAAAATGTAGCAATTTTGAGGACAGTTCTGTACAAACATACCTGGTTCCTCTACTACCTACCTGGCCTTAGAATCATCTTTTGCCCCTAAAACCGCTGACCTCATACATCTTATAAGGACTGTTGTTGCTCATTGGTATTATCAGATTTTCTATTGAATGTGTTAAGACTTATTATAAGAATGGAAAGAGGACTTCACCTATCAAATCCAGTGCAGACAAATGCAGCATTTCTTAGTTTCAGAGAGTGACAAATGTCTTGCTTGACAACATCAGTGGCAGTGGCTGTTAATGCTACAATTGGAACCTTAAAATAAACACCACAAAGGTTAATACCGATTCATTTAATGCTGCAGCTATAACAAAAAAAAATCTTGGAATTCTACAGCAATAGACAATGGTTCACATTTTGCTGTTCATCACATCTGACATATAAAACTAGGATTAGAAAGTAACCTTTGGATTAGCACTCGCCATTTGGGCGAGTGACATGCAGATTGTACTCGTCCATATACATTGCCACTCGCCAAATTACGCCCCCCTCCCCTTCCAATTAAGCAAAGTAAAACAAAGTTAACAACTGCACAGTTGTCGTTTTTATTTCTTCACAGTGTTTATCTATGTACATGTAGATAAACACATACAGTGGCACATTCAAGCTTAATTATACTTTGTCAAAAAAATCAATCTAAGACAGTTTAATGTTTGGTTTATTTCCTGAAGATGAAAATTCCACTCGCCAAACCAGGCAAGTGACCCACGATTTCAACTTGCCCATCAGTTGTGACACTTGAATTGGAGAATGGGTGAGAGCTAAAGGAAAACCGTGCAAAACTATGCAGTGTCATTTTATTGAAAGCTACTGAACAGTAGTGTACTATGGTACCGGTACTGTTTGTTTTACTGTACAGTGTGGTTCTAACTTTTTCATCTGTGGATTAAACCATGCAGTGTGAACATTCTTTGGAAAGGTACTGAACGGTACTGCACTGTCATACCGTTATTTCTCTATCAACGCTTTAAAGCAACTGAACGGAAAAACGACCAGAACTCCACCACAACCACTTCAATGTTCATACCTTGGGTAGCTTTGTTCGGATGCAGCCAAGTGAGCGATAAGAGGAACGGAAGTCATGACCCCACTGAGAGACACAGTGGGCTTCATCAATTGCCACAAGTGTAAGACCTACAGGCAAATGCATGTACTATTCATAAAAATTTATTGTCATCATAAAATGTCATCATCATCATCATCATTATTATTATTATCGTCATCATTATTATCATCAGGTGTTGCTTGCAAATACTGGTGCATTTATGGTGTTTGCTGATTGTGAGAAATGATCTGCATTTGTGGGCTACAAGAAGTGTGGCAATGGAAGGAGGGATGGTGGAATTTTTTGTTAATGAAATACCATCTGCAAGTTACACTGCCATTCTACTTGAACTGGTCAGCCTGAGCAAGAAGGCATCTTACCTCTTGATTGTTATCAATAACATGAGCCCATCAAAGAAAAAAAAAGTCATCCTCACCCACAGATTTCTGAACACAAGCTAGGAACTCTGTATCCAAGGCAACATATTCAGGTGTCATATACACAACTCTGTATTCACCTCTGCAGCAGCAAAGAACAGAACAATCCCTAGTAATTAATGATTCCTACAAACTATTTACAGATTATGGTAAAGTGAAAAGAGGCAAATTACATATGAATCAGACTTGATCCTGCAATTAACTGAAAAAGATAACTCCTTGCTGCAAATCATACAGGACTAAATTCTATGTTTCATGTAGCGCTTACCTCAAAATTCCTGTTTTAACTTCAGCATTGTTACTTTGGGCAGATCCAACATAGCAGGCTGGGATCTTAAAAAGTCTGAGGAAGAAAATATAGCCCCAATTTAAGTATTTAGAAAATTGTATTATCCAAGTTTTTTAAGAGTGAATGATGAATGGAGCATGATATACAATGCAATATATATGTCTGCACCACCAACCCTTTAGAATATTCTATCCCAAAGCTATCAATTTAAAAGCATCAAAAATTACAAGAATCAAACCTTACCCAAGTTTAGTGACCTGATCCTCCATCAGAGAAATTAACGGTGAGATAACAATTGTGGTTCCTCCAGTGTAAAGGGATGGATACTGATAACAAAGACTCTTTCCATATCCTTAACATTGAGAGAGCATTGACAAACTAACCAAGTTAGTTTCTATAGAAACTGGAACAGGTGGGTGCATTGCAAGTGTAATCAATAATTATTGTTCTAATAATGATCAACTGCCTTGCAATAATCTTTTAGCATACTAGATAATCAAATGTTTTTGCATACATGTAATTTAGAATAAATAAGCACAATCAAGTGAATTTGGTTTGCATTCAAGCACACACATACCTGTATTTCTGATCTTCAAGAAATTTTTACCATTATAATACAGTATTTAAGCATAACTAAAAGAAAAGAATTAAGGATATGCTTAAATGTAGTACACTAATTAGACATTCTTACCTGTTGCCATAACAACACAAACATCTCGTTTGTTATTCAATACTTCATTAATTATTTTCCATTGCATCCTAAAGGGAAGAACAATTAGATACACAGCTTCTGGAATGCTAAAAAACACAAATAAACACAAACAAATAGAACTTCTAAACTTATGCATTCATAACACTTTTTTAAAGAAATCATTAACCAATCTTATTATACTTACGGTCGGAAAGCAGAGTGTCCAAAAAATCTCTTAAGGACCTCTATGTGTTCAGCATCTGGTTTTGGTCCATCAGAATCTATTTGAGAGAATTTGACAGTGCAAGTGAACCTGCATTATATCAGAGTGTTATCATAAGTACACTGGAATTCTCCCAAACTCCTCAAGTGCTTTTGTAAGATTATTTTAACACAAAGCTGCCCCTTTCTATTCTATGAATCTGTTATAAAATCTAGGTAAGAGTAAATGTTGGTGCTGACAGCAGGGCCATGTTTAGTACGTACATATAGCCTGATCTACATCTGTGGGAAGCTCAAGCAGAGCAACATCACATAGATTCTGTTTAATCAGGAAATCATCCAGACTAGCACAAGCTGTACCACTGCTCATTGTAAAATTAGAATCACAACTAATCTGCTACAAGAAACAAACAATCTTCACAACCATAACTGAAAATTACTTTGTAGCACAAGATAACTGAAGAATGGCCAGAGACTGCACAACAAACATAAAAGATTACTACAAAACAGTCAACAAAATCTGCGTTTTCATGGTCTACAGACAAAAACATAAAACCTAAGATATTAAACAGCAGATACCGGTACCTATAGGCCTTGTTATCTCAAATGGTGTTGGGTTGTTGAGGCCATATTTCCCCACAGGAAAAATAAACAATTTAGTTTAGCGATCTTGAAACAAGTCATCTTGGGATTCCCTGCTACTTAGAACTAAAGCATTTTCTGCTTTCCCATGCTTTTTAGTCAGTTACTCAATTGGCAATTGTGCACTCTCTGTTATCTAAAACTATGTTTCATTTCTCCTGAAAGTCTCACATGTGATATACCAAATACGACATAGTGTTCCATCACATATCAAACACAGAGAAAAGAACTGAAAATATGACATGCAGTGGAGTATTTTTAGACATATTAGCGGAGCTCCACAGCGGCTCGAAGAGCCGCAGAGCGGAGCCCCATAACTACCGTGCGAGGATAGAAATTGAGAAAACCATGCGTTTGAGTTTTCATGGTCATTGTGGCTAGCGGCATGGCTCACGTGCGCCTAGCGACGACGACAACGACGATGTTGCCCCAACATGGCGGCCATAGTCATCCGGGATATTTAGAAAGTCTTAAACCGAAACGAGGCTTTGTTTTTCGCGCGCTTTTCGCGGCTTGCTACACAACCTACAGCCAGCAGTCTACAATGTTTTGCTGAAGAAACGGATTATCCATAGCGGTTTTGGAGGAAAAATTTTCTTCCTACAAGTTTTCAAGCGTTTTTGGAGGGACATAAGCATAAAGCTGAGTTCTTTCTACAAGTTTTCAAGCATTTTTGGAGGGACTGTGTGAGGAGCTCCGCTTTTAGGTTTGCCTAAATCTATTTAATAGAGTTATTTGATCTGCAATGAAACACTTGTATCAACGGTTTGACAGTTTCTCGAAGGATCTTATTCTGAAGGAGAAATGAAAAATGCAAAAACAAGACATGTTAAACCAGATATCGGAACACGTCAAGGTTCAAGATTTCCTTTGTCTTACCATTATGCATAATTGATGAGTTTGAGAAAATAGGGTTCAGCAATAGTAAC
The DNA here is from genome assembly GCA_949710005.1 of Ricordea florida. Lineage (NCBI taxonomy): Eukaryota > Metazoa > Cnidaria > Anthozoa > Corallimorpharia > Ricordeidae > Ricordea > Ricordea florida. The sequence continues at coordinate 27,462,777 of OX453280.1, read as the reverse complement.
AGGTTCATGTTTAAACTAACCTTGAGATTCTGATGAGTGGTTTAAAATTCCTTTATTACCACTGTCTGTAACTTCAAGGTCACTGATACTTTGATTACAGAGTTCCTCAAAATCAACCTGAAACAGGCAATTGCCCCAGTAAAAATAAAGGCGTGATCACGCCGTGATCACGGGTGTGATCACTGGGTGTGATCACACCGTGATCACGGGTAAAAACTTTTTACGCGTGATCACGGCGTGATCACACTTTGAAAATAGCGTGATCACAAAAATATTGTGATCACGGCCAGACTAATTTTAGGCGTGATTGACTCAGTGATCACGGCGTGATCACGGCGTTATCACACTGTGATAGTAGCGTGATCACAGAAAGTATTGTGTTACGGCCAGACGAATTTTAGGCCTTGAATCAATCACTGTCAGATGAAAAGAAAATCACGTACGACAAATTTTGAGCCCAATTTCAAGGAACCTCGGGGATTTTTAGCCTCCCACCTCAAACTCGTGTCCCTTTTTTAGTCAGACTCGTTTTCCTGACGATTTCTAAACTTCCCGATTTCGCGAACCAATAATATTGTAGTTTTCCTTGGAGTTTCGAGAAAATTATCGGAATTCCGCCGTTGTTAATTTAACTCAGAGCGAATGAAAACATGGGTTCCCGTACATTGCAAATGTTAAAAGCCACATAACTTAATGACTTTTAAATCAATCAACTACAAGTCTCTAAGGGTAAACTTATTTTAATACTACGTTTCAAGTTGCATTTGAAATTGATTACACATTCCATTTAAATCGTAATTTAAGCTTCACAGGCAGCTTTACTGCAAAACACCTATCTATACTGCTTGAACCAAACTTGAATAATAATTATAATAGTAATAATAAACTAGAACACATATGTAATGTTATAAACGATATAAGTCCTTTACATGTCTTTAGCAACGATGCAGCAATGGTCCTTTTTTAGTCTTTGGCAGTGATGCTATAAACGATATTAAATAGGTCCTTTAAATGTCTTTAGCAACGATGCAAGGGTCCTTTTTTAGTCGTTGGCAGTGGTGATGCAATCTTTTCTTTAATCCTTCTTCATTAGGTTTACCCCTGCCCACACAAAACATCTGTCATTTCGGACCATTCTGCACTTCTCATCAATACTTTTTTTAATTATGGCCCACTCAACATTTTCATCGGCAGAGAACGTCAGCTCTGTGCATTCTTTTACCGCTGCTATTCTGTTTGGGTCTAGCTTTAGGAGTTTGTCGCCTTTCCCTTCAACGCTTCCTGTCTTTGCCTCATCCCTGCTAAATACAAGTTCGAATAGCTTCAGGGCAAATCCTTTTGCGGTGTTTTTTGGGAGCTGCTCTATCTTTTTCTTTAACACGTACACTCCCCGGCTCGGGGAGCCAATAAGCATTGTGGACTGCTTGTCGGCCTCCAGCTCATTACAAGGCTTTTGCAATTGGTTTCCCAGTGTGATCTTCTGTGGTCGTAATGGGGTTGAAGAAGAAACTGGTGGGCTGTTCGTGTTGAAGGCTTTTGGTGGAGCTGGGACTGACGAACGTGGTGTTAGTTCAATACTTTGCAGCTTCTCTTCAAAACTGTCGTCTACATCGTCTACTGATTTATAGTATCTCTTTTTACAGGCTTTACATCTTTCAAATTTTCGGACAGCATCCGTGAGGTTATGAAGCTGATCAGCCATTGAGGACAATTGATGGAGGATTTTGTCCACTTTTTCTTCCAGGCCCTTGCGATGTAATGAGGAATCTGAATGGCAAAAAAAAAGAGAAGAAATTGTCATTAATGCTTTGAGTTCATTGTGTTATTTTGAGTGTTGGTGTGTCACGTTATAATGTCGTGGTAAATTTAGATTCTTTAGTTAATTAACTCCCAAATATCATGATGCGAAAACTTAGCTGGCAACCAGTACAGTCTTTAGCGAAGACTGTACTACTGAGAAAAAGTTGTTCAACGCTTGGCATGAGCTACTGTTGAAAAAAATAATATTTGTGATGACTCTGTGATCAATCTTGAGTCGTTCGCGACTAATTTGCATTTCAACTTGAGCAGTTGTTTACATAACGTGAGGTTAACCGTTCACATTTCTACACCTTTTCGTATACAATCCCACTACTGTAGCGTTTAGAACACTACACTAAAACCGACTGAGGCAATTCCTAAAATATTCATTTTCTAAGAGACTCGACACTGTTCTACGTATTTTGGCATCAAGCTATAAATTTAAAAACCAAATTTACAATATGAAAATGACGGCTTTAATTAACGTGGCCAAAACGCCTGGCGATGGCATCGATGCGCCAACTCACCAACTCAAAGGATTTCAATCACTTGACACGGATAAAACAATTAAGGATTCAGTATAAATTCAATAATCCCGAATCTAGTGTCAAATTCTCTGAAAAATAAGGTAAGGCGTAAAATTAACTCACCCTCTTTTTCTTGCTTTGACTTGTCGCTTTCCTGCTCTGATGGATAGCTTGGGTCAAAGTCGCAGGTTACATCAACTTCGCCGGCTTCATCTTCGAATACTCCATCCAGGGTATCAGGGACAATGGTTTTACTGAACTCTGAAAATTAAGTCAAAACAGATCAATTAATTAGTTCCTGGGTCTTATGGAATGGCAAGAGCTAAGAGCAAATGCAAAAACTGAAATGAAATCCGTCTTTCCACTTTGCATTGTTCATTCCATTACAAATGAATGCACATGATTCTTCTACCTGTAGGAATGAAATATATTTACTTACGGCAACTGTCGGCTTTCCTCTAAGTGGCATCCGCTTATTTTTGCACTGAACTGTCTGCTGCTGGCATCTTGGTTAGTCACGCAGAATAAGACAGAACAGAAAATTCATGGATTTCAATATTGCTGAAATAAAACTACTTACCCTTTGACGGTTTACATTCTTCAGATATTGCCACCAGGTCATCAGTCGACCAGTCGTCACGTATTCGACCATTTTCATCCATTTTCCACTCTCGTCCTTTAATAACCAGGAGCTGTTTGTCAGATGGAATTCGTGTCGTCTGCGCTATAAGGCTTTTCAAGGTCTTGAATGTGGTTTCCGGATCCACAGAAAGATTGAACTCAACGGGTCTGTCCGTTTCATTCCCATGAAGAAGTAACTTCATGCTAAGGGAGACTGTCTTGCCAATGTCAATAGACTGGCTCTCCGCAATTTCAGATCTTGCTTTCTTCAGTGCTGCATTACTGAAGCCTTTCTCTTCGTTTTCCTTGTCTTTTTTCGCCCTTGGTTTTCCCTTCTTCTCCTTAGAGCTTGAATCTTTTTGTGGTGGTACTGACTCTCGGTTTTGGCGGGAAGAACCGTTGGCGGTTTTCTTCTTTTTCCCCGCCTTCGAGGAACGCGCCTTTTGTTGCCAATCGGCTAGAACGGATTTTCCGTCAGCCTCTGGGTCAAATGACTCCGAATCGGACTCCATTATTTCAAGATCTTCTGCGCTAACATTTTTAAATGAAAATTCGCGTACTTCAGGCCGTGGTCTTTTTGCTGTGAGCTGCTCCGTAAGATCTTCAAAGTCGTAGTCAGTAAGTTTGTGAGGCTTCTTTCGGCTCCGTTCCGATTTATTGCTGATCTCAGCCTTTTCACGCGATTTCTTAAGGCGGTCAATAAATTCGCCACACTCTTTCTTTGTGCCCTTTTTAAGGCTTGTTGCCTTAAAATATGCCTCTGTTAGCGCACCATTTTCATCCACAACTTTCCACAGAACTCGGGTAGAGCCGTTTTCTTCGTTAACCTTGCTTTCCGGCACAATGTGAGGCCCCCTCGACTTAGCATCCTCTAATGGAAATTCTACTGCATAGAAAACCGCCATGATTCTGACCAAAAGACACACAGATACTATTGAAAGATTGGTGAACACCAAGAGCTCGCTAACTGTCCTAGAGAAGATTTCAAATGTCCCGCTTTGAATTCAACTGACCTCTCACAGGAGAATGGGTAAACTGATACAGAATGAGCAGGGATTGGTTACAGCGGTGAATGTCACGAGATGAGTATCACTTTGTCCATTTTGCATTAGAAACATTGTAATCTACCATTAGGGGTACACAAGAATTATTTTTTGAAACCAAACTGAGATTAAGAAAATATATTTTGTCCCAAAAATGGAAGAGCTACAAGCTCAGATAATGGATGCGTTTTCTTTGCTTCGCGTGAGTCATCTATTCCAAACATTCTTCGTATTTTAAAAATTATTCTCCTGCCAAACGACCTTAATGACAGATAAGTATAACAGCTGCACGCAAATTCCTTAACAAAGACATGCTTTGATTCCCTTCTTCAACTCTCTGAGTAAGGATAACTTTATAAACCTACAGTATTATGTTTAAGTCAACCCAGATTGGATATGATGTCTAAACCATTTAAATTACGTTTATTTTTGCTTCGCGTTATTCACCATCCGATAAAACGATCACGAGAACATTCCTTGCAAGATTGTTTAACGACTTACATGACAGATTAGTGTTTAATCATTGCATGAATGAATGCCATGTAAAATAACGTCTTCACCTGGTAATATTTTGGTTAAGTATGGACAACCTCGACAGTTCTTCAAGCAGCGAAAAAACATATTCAGGTTCTGAGAGCGAAAATGAAAACCCAGAACACGGGAAAAGCAAAGCTGAAGAACCAAAACAAACATCCAGACAGCTTCAGTATTATCACAGAAAGACCGGAGCGAGAATGAAAAGGAAATATACACCTTTCAGAGATCAGGAGAATCCCAGTGGACAACTTAAGAGACATCATGGCATTGTGGAAGCCTGCAGCACTTTGCCAGCTTCAATGGACACCGCTGGATCAGTGGAAAGATTGAGTGAGACAGACATAAATGAAGAGATGCAGATCGGCACGACTGTGGAAATACAGAATGAAGAAAAAGAGATTTCCCCTGATAACTTCGAAGACGAAGCTACCTTCAATACTAGTACCACTTCTTCGTCAGGGGAGGAAAGTGACATTGAATCATCTTCAGATAGTGAAGATAGTGTTTCCGAAACGGAGAGTGAACAGTGGGATAACGAGCCAGAAGAGATGGTCCCTGAACGAGAAAACGAAACTACGCTTCCTGACGAGGAGAAGCCACTTTATCAAGGCAGCACAATATCGAAAATTTTATCGTGTGTCTTAATTGTAAGCTTTGTTTTAAAGCACAATTTGAGTAAAGCAGCCTGGGCAGATCTCCTTCGCTTGTTATCCGCATTGCTTGGAGACCGATGAAGACAAACTTTTCAGTCGGTGTACAAAATGAAAGTGATCATGAAAGAATACTTTGGCTCCAAGGAACCAACAAAGATAAATTACTGTACTAACTGTTTACAGGCTGTTGAAGACAAGTGCCCAAATACCAAATGCTCCAAGGCAGGACTGTCGAGTTTTTTGGATCTGCATTTAGAAGAAAAGATCAAAGATCTTTTCAGAGATTCTGAATTTGTGAACTTATTAAAGAAAGGAAAAGAGCAGGTAAAGCGTGCAGCTAGCTGCAGCAGTATTCATGACATATTCCACGGACTTGACTACAAGAATTTCATACATCCTAGGGGCTTTCTTTCACAATTGTACAATATTTTGTTTACAGTTAACACTGATGGAGTTAACAAATATTCATCTTCTAGGGCTGGTCATTTGTGGCCGGTTTATATCATGATCAACGAGCTCCCAAAGGAACACCGATTCAAAAAAAAGTTCATTATTCCTGCGTACATCTATTGTGACAAACATGATCCAAACATGTTGACATTTCTTAACCCTTTGGTTGAAAAGCTGAATGCTCTAAATTCGACTGGAATACATGTACCAGACAGTGCAGATGGAGACATCAATGTCCGATGTATGTTATTTGTAGCAACAGCCGACTTGCCTGCACGAGCTGACTTGATGAACATGAAACGTTTTAATGGAAAATGCGCTTGCCGTCTTTGCAAGTCAGAAGGAGTTGGCTATGGGCCAAACAACATCCATAGATACTGGCCTTTTGAACAAAGCCCCGTGAAAAGGACTCGTGAAGATCAAGTTAAATTTGCATCAAAGGCCACTATTAAGAAAGCGGTTATGGGAGTCAAGGGGCATAGCATTTTCGTGAAGCTTTCGTATCCGTTTGATTTAGTACGTTCATTTGCAATCGATTGGATGCACTCCGTTTGTCTTGGAGTTGTAAAGTACATTATGCATCAACAAATGTCCGATGGAAACAAGGACAAAGCCTTTTATATAGGGACAAAGACTTCGTCTATGTCCCGCAAACTTCTTTCGATAAAGCCGCCAGACATTGTAGGTAGATTGCCCAGATCGTTAGAAGATCTTAAACATTGGAAAGCAACAGAACTCAAAAACTGGCTACTGCATTATTCTGTGCCAGTTTTCTTCAAAATCTTAAATCCCTTGTACATTTTTCACTGGTGTCTTCTTGTCGGAGCAATTGGAATTTTGTGTTCCGATTCAATATCAAGCACAGATCTTGAAGAGGCAGACGGCATGCTACAAGACTTTGTTCTTTTAATGGGAATACTGTATGCGCCAACACAATGCACCATGAATGTCCATTTATTGCAGCATTTAGCATATTATGTTTCACGCCGAGGACCACTATGGGCATACAGTTGTTTTGCTTTTGAAAGCATGAATGCTTATATCAAACCACTTGTTCATGGAACGCATCACGCTATGGAACAAATTGGATGTGCAATTGGTCTTTGTTTCGGCCTTTCTAATTTTACGAAAAAAATTTTGCAAGATAATGACATTCCTAAGGACAGCAAAACGCTGTTGCGAAGTCTTACCGGTTATTCTAAAAGTTCTCACAAAGTGTCTGCCAAAATACAAGGGGGCTACTTAAGTGGAAAAGAACGAAGAAACATCGACAGCAACATACAGACCTTAGTAAGGGTATTTGTAATGGCAAACAAGTTTCCCACAGATTATGAACTTGAACCTTATCGCAGATTTGAGAGTGATGACGGACAGAAGTTTTATTCTTTGGGCGCGAAAACACGCAAAACTGACTCAACGGTAATTGAATATACAGATAGAAACAATACGCTTTGTTATGGCAGAGTGACACTGTTTTTTACATGATTTTGGACTTTGCATTGGCAATGAACTTGAGGAAAACTCTGAACCATTACCATTTTTTAATGAGCAAGAATGCACTGAAATTGTACAGTCTTTAACAAACAATAAGCAGAACAAAGATATTGTGCGTGATGTTTTAAGAAAGTATCGCAAAAAATGCCTTGTGAAACATCACGTGCACATCAAACCAGGGTCCGGAAGGCCATTTGTGATATCCGTGGAGCAGATAAGACGTAAATGTGTCTTCATTGATATTCTACCCAACAATGCGTGAATGATTTCTCGTTTTCCCGATGTAAATGAACATAACTAAAAACTGTGCAGACATCAATTTTCTGGTAAGTCTTTACTGGTCTCATTAAATGAGGATTTATTTATAGATGTTACAATAAAAACATCAGAGCGTTACAGACTGCTGCTGCTGTTTTAAATTAAATGATATTGTATAACTAACATGCATGTGAAGTTAACTCTGTGTTAATGTCCTAATCAAGTGAAACTTTGACTGTCACTTTGACTCTAGCTTCGTTTGAGGTTAAACTGAATTGATTCTGCGTAAACCAAAGGTCGTTGGGAATGCATATGTAATTAAATATTGTTTACCATGAAATCAACCACAAAGTGATCACATCGGTTATTAAGCTCGGCAACTCTTTTTTTTTCTTCCGAGCATCAGATGCCGGTTCGCGATGAGTCGGTAAGGCTGGGTGATGAATTCATACAAAAGAGGGATTCGATTAGGAGCTTTGGCTGGCTGGTCTATCAGATTTTCTCAATTGTGCAAATATTCAACCCCTAGAGGGCAAATAAATAGCGCGTAAACAGGCCAGCCTGTGCGATAAAGCGCATAAACAGGCCTGTGTAATCGGGCCGATAAATTGCTGGACACAATTCTATTCACTTTCGAGCATACTAGAGCAAAAAATATTGATATAATTTTCCGTTTCTGTCCCTCTGAAAGTGATAAGAAGTCAGATCAGTCAGACCGTGATACGTGATCACACCTTCAGTGATGAAAAAGGCGTGATCACGGCATGATCACTCCAATCAGGCATACATCACGCCTTCCTTTTTTGTGATCACGCTAAAATGCGTGATCACACCCGTGATCACGGGCGTGATTTGTGATCACTCTGTGATCACATAATATTTTTACTGGGGTGGCTACTTAATCTTTTAAATCACCATTTTAACAACCAGAGTTAGTGTGGTTCTAATCTGTGAGTCAAACCATGCAGTGTGACCATTCTTTTGAAAGCTACTGAACAGTACTGTACTGTGGTACTGTTTGTTTTACTATACAGTGTGGGTCTAACTTTTCCATCTGTGAGGTAAAGATTGGCCTTGTTTTTTATTGTATTTTTATTGAATGAGATGTGGTCAGGATGATTAGAACTCATGATTTGCCTTATCTTGCCCAGTTGGAAAACCAGCTAAACAATTAAGTGTGGCTTTAACTTCTTCATCAGTGTATTAAATCATGAAGTGTAACCATTGTCTGGCATCTACTGAACAGTACTGTTTTGTGATGCTGTTTGTTATATTATGACACAACGCAGAAGACATAAAATGTTTAGTTATTAAAATAGCATGATAATTTTAATCACTAACCTCTGCTATTGCCTCGTCCAAATCTTCATCATCCATCTCAATTAGCTGAGCAGAACTATTGGGTGACAAATCATTCACGGCATGATCTGAACTGGAATTTCTTGAATCCTGTAAATGTCACATCAATGAGAAAAAAGTCTAAGTTGCTACATCAGTTGACCAGTGCCCTTCTTTTCTGTTGGAGTGCATGTGGTTCTGGAGATATGGCTGCTCAAAAATCGTGTTTTGATACCCCTAAGCCATTTTTGAAAGCGAGTCACTTTAGCCCATAGGTAAAAAACTCAATTAAGCCCCCAAAGCAGTCAGTTTCTCTTTGGCTCTCTTTGCAACAATGTTTGCATGCACTTTAAAGCTTACTTTGACAGACTACTTGATTCAAATATCACAAGAAATAATGGTTAAATGAAATTGCCTGATGTTCACCTAGAATCTTGCCCATTTGGAGAACCAACTATACAATAGTGTGGTTTTTACTTTTTCCATCAGTGTATTAAAGTGTAACCATTCTCTGGCATCTACTTAACAGCACTGTTTTGTGGTGCTGTTTGTTTTACTATGACACAACAAAGAAGACATAAACAAAAGCTTGGAAATGAAAGCGATTATTACCATGGGGCTAAGATTTTCAATGAACTCCCAGCTAGACTTAGATAATGTACCTCATTTCCAGACTTTTATTTAATTAAGCAAACCTTTCAGTAATCTATGAAACTTATTGGTAACTAAAATACTCATAGTCTTAAGCATTTTTACGCTATCTTATTCTTTATCATTTAGTTGTTGTTTATTCTACAGCACCCAATTGATGACAGTGTTTCAATACACTGATCTATTTTCTTATCCAGTGAAAATCTTTGTTATCACTAATTAATATTCATTATTAGAAAACAGTCCTAAGAAAGTACGTGCGCTGATTGGTTAGAAATCGTGTTTCTATAACTCGATAGAAACACAGAACTAGCACGAGCTGTTGACGTAATGATGACGCGAGCAAAGAGAATTTACAGTTTGATATTCACAGTTAACAAGTTGCTTTTCTTTTTTTCGTCGCGGTGTTTTCTAAAAGAAATAGAAAACATGTTCTTCGTGTTTCTATTGAGTTATAGAAACACTGGTGAAAGTTTGGGAGAACTCGAAAAAGCTGTGGAAACACTCGCCCGCGGCTCGTGTTCCCACAGCATTTCTCGTTCTCCCAAACTTTCACTCGTGTTTCTATAACTCGATAGAAACACGGTACATGTTTTCTATTTCTTAATTATTATCATTATAATTATCAACATTGTTATTATTGCTATCCATTAATTATAAGGATTATGTAATTATTACTATTATTTCACTTCTTTTTTGGAAGTGTTGCCCAATGCTATTAGGAGGCGCATTCCCAGGAGATAGGGGTACACCTACCAAGTGGTGTTGAAGGTACAGCTGCCCTTCACGCAAAATTGGAACATTGCAAGAGAGCTCTCCCTATATTATAAGCTTTCTCTGTCTTTACTCGTGAGAAGTTCACCAATCGCTTCAGTTTATAATTACCTCTATAAAACTCGTGTTTCCTGAATCCCTGCACGAGTCATTACACCTTTTCGTGAGCAACATTTCGTGAAGTTCTGAAACTGAGGACTCTATTTCCGACAACAGAGATCCAGCTCTCATTCTTTCAGCACAGTCATCTGAAGAGAGGTCACTGTAAATCGAGTTTTCGGCGTTTACAGCTTCCAGAATTCTGTGAATTGCATCGCACACTGCAGAAAGCCTGTTCATAACAACTTTTTGCTTGTCTTTTTCCATTTTCAAAGCTTTAGTTTTGCAGAAAGTGAAGTGTCAACATTGAAAGAACGACAAAAACAACACTGTGTTTGTTATTAAAGTGACAAACTTTGCAGCCATGTTGGATTTTTGCCGCGCTTTTATTTGTGGTTCCCAGATTCCTTGCTGGCAACAAAAACGGTTTCCAGTCTTCACTTCCTGGTCGGAAAATTCCATGACGTCATCTGTTATCTTGAGGAGTCAGACAGGGCAAAAAGAACGCTGTCTGTTCAATTTTAAAACGTTGTAAACAATAGCCTACATTTGGCGCGAAATTACTCTAGGATATTTGTCTGCGGATAATATCTCATTCTGTTTGGAGAAGCGAACAGTTTTAAAGTCCGAAGCGCGTGGAAAATTCAAACTGTGAGCTTTGAGGAAAAGACGATGTCTTTCCGATCAACTTTGTTCCGATAACAAGAACCTAAGGCCACGTTTGAGAGTCTTCAAAAAATCGTCGGGAATCTTCGGAAGCGGCTGGGAGGTTTCGGAAATCCCCTCCACGAGGAGAAGAAAATCCCACACTTTACACAAAAAAGTTGGCCGGTATACTCTCGTCACTTTTGTTTCTTCATCCTTAAAATTTCTTCTGGTCGTAAGTTGAGACTGCGAAACTTGATAATAACGTGGGTTATCTGAGATACAATGACGTTAGATCGAATGATTGCAGACAACAAACATTTAATAAAAATGGTTTTAAATTACCAGACACATATCATAAAACGCAAAATAAAAATTTTCAGGAGCCAATTTTTCATAAACCGAAAAGTTAAAGCCGCAAAAACTGAGCCTCGATTCCGAGAGCATATTACTTCTATGTAAAAAAAACTCCGAGACAATTTTTACCATCCCGCTTGATCAAGACTGTGGAAATGACGAAATTGTTGTCTTCAGAGCTAGCGTAAGACGAATATTCTTCATAAACAAGGTATCGATGAGACTTACCGGTAAAAAACCGTCTTTCTCGTGTTCGGCTTAGACACTCATCTTCGGTCCCATATTATCTATTAATCATTGAATTACTTGTATATAACTCAAAGAAACCAACAGTAGATTAAGAAGGAAAAAAAGGTGGGTGGGGAGGGGTGGGGGATCACAATTCGGGCTCGTGGTTTGTCTTACGTTTACTTATATTTGCGTTGAGAAAAAAAGATAAGCCATACTGACGGTCCCTTTCGTTTAACGTACCTGGCGATTCTTTAACAATTTTTGAAACCGTTTTGGTCTATATATGTTAAATGCAATCTTCACAACTTTCATTTTTATGTTAGCTTCTCTGTAAGAAACATTTTTAAGTTAAATACGAGAGATAACATAATACGGGAGACTTGTCTACAAATTTCCTTAGTGTCCCACGCTCTGATGACGCATTTGCACTTCTGACCTCTGAGATATAACACAAAGTAATTCCCCGACAGTAAAAAGGACTTGTCAGGACAAATTTAGCATATGTTATTGTGCCATACTCCGATCGAGTCACAACAAGCAATAGATTAGGCTACTTGTGATCAAGTAAGAGGTTTCTACGAGTCAGTATCGAGAGTAACTATACGTAGGGTCTTGCATAATATGCTTGGTAAGGATGTTATATGAAGCACTTTGATTGGTTGGTCGTAATAATTCTTTTGCTTTTGTTTCTGTCTGGATTTTTTTTTTGGGGGGGGGGGGGGGGGGCAGCGAAACACGAGTTAAAAATAGCTCCACCTGCTACTATGCTGGGGTAAAGGCCTAATAGGGAAAATGAACGATCCTGGTAACGGATACTGCTATTTATTGATTTCTTTTATCTTATTTTAAAGAGCGCTGTTTTGCCGAATGCGCGGATGTTTACACTAGTAGCTATCGATCGCAAGGTCAAAACTTTCAGATACGTTTCAACAGTGAAAATATATGATTTATTCCATATAGACTAAAACAGTTCTGATAATATTTAATAACCGAACTCAAAAAAAAGAAAAATAGATTGTGAAAATCTGCTAGCCTGTCAACTGAATAAAGTAAATTTCTCCGGCCAAAAGTCATAAATTATATCTAAAGACGTTAGTCGTTTAAGGGCAAGGTTTTCTTTTCATACTTGCGAATATGAAAAAGTCTCGAAGGGTCGAAAACTTTTCCGGTACCAAGCAGAATTTATTTGTCCGATTAAAATGCAAACCAGAACAAGCTATTTCTATGGCCGGATACTGCAAGCCGTCAAGCTTAATTACACCTTTTTGTCGAGACAAAAGCTAGTGTCGCAACAGCAGCACTGAGAAAAAAATCAAAGCGAAAAAAAAGCATCGGGCTGTTTAAATGGGTTTCTATTCTTCATTTACGGTAATGACGAAATCACACATTATCTACAGTGGCCAAGAAGGGTCATTTCGTCAAATTTTAAAAAGGGTGTTGCACAAAAAAAAAATATGACTCAGAAGGGTCATTCATCGTGAATCCGAACTTACAAATTTACTACAATTGGAACCATATTGCTCAAAATTAGAATGTCACCTTTTTATATTTCCTGTGTGTTTCAAAAGGTGTAGCATAAACAAGAGACACATTTAATTCTGCGCTTTTATCCTTTCGTTAATGTTTGTGAACGTTCATTATTAATGCCTCTCATACAGTTTATATGTTGTGGTTCAATTTTATCCTTGGTTCAAATTTTATTTTCCTTTGTTTTAAACTCATTATCATGAAATAACCAAAACCAAAACAGAAGAAAACCAAATTTGAACCAAGGATAAAATTGAACCACAACATATATAAAGGGTACGTGCGGTAGACGGAACAGGTTTTCACCAAGTGGGAGGTAAACGTTTCGCCCATAATGTCTAATAGTTTGGATTATATCAGTTCCTTCTTGGTGTGGGGGGAGTGGGTGTGAAGAAGATGAAATCCTCGACTGAGATCTTTTAGCAAATTTTCGTGGACTGACGCGTCGTAAATTGAAGGCGAAAAACACGTTACTCTCATCAAGAAAAAAACTTGTGCGCTATTTACAAGGTAAAAATTATTTTCTTTAAAAGAACGATATGTATGAAATTTCTCTCGACATTTTCCCATTCCTTTTTTTCGTTATCGTTGTCTTTTTTGAGTTTCATTGATTGAAACCACGTTATGTAAATATTCTTTGAGTTGTAAAGAAAGATAATAATAAAGATAGTAATAATAATAATAATAATAATAATAGTAATAATAATAATAATAACAATAACAATAATAATAATAACAATAAATAATAATAATAATAATAAAAGGCTAGATAGCAGAATACTCCGGCCACTCATTTACATACTGCTGAATAACAATAATCATCAAAGAGTCCATTGTAACATGACTCGTTCTTCAAAAGACGAGTATTCTGCAATCGATCCAATATTAATAATAAGTAATAATAATAACAATAATAATAAAAAGAAGAAGAAGAATTACAATTAATTGTATCATTATTATCATTATTTTCTACAAGCAACTGAACACTGCTAGATTTGTGTCAGGAAACTCAGAACAGCAGAGGGGAACCCGTAAGTCTAATAGAAAAAAAGTGCTTTTGAGGAAAATACTTAAACCTTCTGGGAACGAATTATGATTAATCAAAGGTAACCGGTCGTTTCGGCCGAACGAAAAGTTCTTGTTCCCGAACTTAATAGCAGGACTAAAAAGTCAAAGAACAAACAAAGTTTAAAGTTTATCCGTAAACGTATACAGACAAGCGTGGTATTTACCTGAATTAAAACTGTTTCGATTATAATATGTGGTACATAATCTGTATTTGATAACGGAACCTCTGACAAAGTTTCAAGTTTACTAAACCATGTCATAGAAATATGCAGACCAGCATACGCGTTTCCCCTGAGTTCGAACTTGTTAATTGTCGAGAAACTGATCGAAACAATTTAAGTTACAACTGGTTTAATAATTGACGCCCCTCAAAACATAGTCATGGAGAATCGACTGTTCGATCGCGTGAAGGGACTGTGAAGACCGGGCGAAACGACTTTTCTTTCGGGCAAATCGACTTTTAAGGTTCGGGCGAAGCGATTTAAGTTCGGGCGAACTGGCTACGGGCGAACTGACCATCAGGCGAAACGACCGTCAACCCAATAAACAACCCTCATACTATACACTGTATAAGTACAGGGGGTTGATATCAATTGGGGCTTGCCCTGTTTCTTCCTCCTGTCATAGATGTAAATCGTTTGTTAAATATGTCTAATTTTTGTGACGAAAAAAAAAATAAATAAATAAAAGTATCATGAAAGGTAGATTGTAATTGTACAATTGTACTTTTGGCGCTTAGGGACGGACCATTAGAAAAGTGATGGGGGGGGGGGGTGGGGTGGGGAAAAAAACAAAACAAAATTCATGCAAGGGAAAATGCCAAGAAAAAAATTCATACAAAGAAGGTGAAAAAAAATTCATGCAGAAGGAAGGCCCAATTGTGACTTTTTCACACGTAGTAAAAAAAATTCGTGCAGAGGGGTTCACCAGAAAAAAAAATTCCTGCACAAGAAGTGAGCGAAAAAAAATTCGTGCAAGCTGAAAATTCCCCCCCCCCCTCCCATCACTTTTCTAATGGTCCGTCCCTTAGAGACGTCTGCCTACGCTCCTGGGAATATTATTTAGATACCAGTTCATTTACCTTGTTTATATAGGGTATTGAACTCTTGAGATGTAATAATCATGCACTAAAAAAGAGGACACCACACCCTCAGACACGCCATGCGGGCCTACTAAAGAGTCGCGTGCACAGACTAATCTGCCCATTACCCCTCCCCACTAAGTATATAGTTCAGGTGCCCAGAAACGTGCGTCCCGCACGTGCGGTCTTAATTAGCTTATATAACAAATATAAAAATATCGAGTTATACGATGCGCGAAGTGCATTTATTTGTCAATTCTAAATTGTCTGGCGAGATACGGACAGTGCATGTTTCTTCTCTAACTTGGGGGTTTTGTGAATTCACACTACCATGGGTTAATAATGCCTCTTTCCGTGAATCCAGGATGACGACTTGCCATGTACGCAGCTAAAGTTGAAAACTATTCCCGAAAAGCGGAAGAAAGAAATGCCATTCACTGGATCAGAAAAGGCCTTCGTTTGCACGACAACCCTTCCCTTCTCGAAGCAGTAAAATGCAGCGATTCCCTGCGAATTATCTACATTTTGGATACGAAATTCGTTCGCGAATCGAGGATAGGAGTAAACTTGTGGAGGTTTCTGCTCCAGTCGTTAGAAGATGTTGACAATAACATGCGAAAGTTGGGTTCTCGGTTGTACGTGGTACGTGGACAACCAACTGATGTATTTCCGCGCTTGTTTAGAGAATGGAAAATTTCTCTTTTGAGTTTTGAAGAAGATGCAGAGCCCTTTGGGAGAGAGAAAGATGCTGCAATACGAATGCTGGCTCGTGAATCTGGAGTCGAAGTTACTGTGTGTCGTTCACATACGCTTTACGATCCCCAGTTGTAAGTATCTGACAGAAATCATTCTCGCACTGCAGTGTGCTTTTTCAATACTTGGTTTACGATTTTTCGTTCGTGTAAAAGATCGTTTCGTTCCTTTAGTAAAATCACTTACATATGCTTTAAGATTCTGTTTCTCTTCAGAAAAATTCTGTAAGCTAGCTCTTGCAATTTCAGACGTGCTCCAAACTCGATCTGTTGTAAAACATATACTACAAAAACCGAGCGAACCAACCAAAGGATTTTAAAATAGGCTTTCTCACTCTGGTGGAAAAAAAGGCTTTAAAAAACCAAACTTTACAAAAGCCTTGATGTTGGAATGCACACAATTCTAAATTTCTGATTATTATCTTCCTCAGCCAAAGCTGTTATCAGAAACTTTCATAACTTACCCTTCGTGGTATGCAGTACTCGTTGAGGGGTCGTGCAGTGCAGCATGTATTAGGTGTCTAGTATGGGAATTGAATCAAATGATTTTGGCTGCAGTTTAGAATAAAAGATATCAAGTAATTTTTCGAACACTTGAAAAATTCCAAAAAATTGTGCTTTTCTGTCACAAATTGCACCCGAAATCATTTCATTAATCGGCTAGTAATAATTATACATGCAAATGTTCTATATCAAATTTTTTTAGTTTATTTTTTTACTGTTTGGACATGATTGGCCTGGTCTCAGCCAATCACCGTGTATATTTTTAGTGAAGGTAATTGTTAACTACTTCTTCTTCGAGTGGTTTTATTTTCTAAGGATAAATCATATCAATCTACAGCAATAACGGAACAGACTTACGATCAACTACAGAAGACGTATAAAACTAAATGAGGCGAAAGGGAGAGGGAGAGTGTGACTTTAAAATTACAGCCTGTATTTATATGATTGGACGTAATATATTCTGGAATGACTTGTGATAAAGTTATTCTAAACAATTACAAATGATTGACTATGGAACGAGGTGGCAAAGAAAGAATGGAGATCTAATGAACTGGTGAAAAATGATTGATGACAAGTTAGTGACATTAGCATGCAACTATGTAACATCTCCCCCTTAATAAAATTTAATTTGCGAATTACACAAGAATCGACTAAATGGTTTCTATGAGTCTCTCAGGTTTGTTAATGACACGCTTTGGTCTCTCGCTGATGCTGCTGTGGCTATTTGTCACATCAGGTGAACTAGCGGTCAGTTGAGTTGGCTTTTCAGCTTTTGCGATGAAACGACGATTTCTAATAAGGCGGGCACCATTTGCAATCTCCACTTCGTATGATCTCGGCTTCGATGCTGATGGGGTTTTCGTAATCGTTCCTTTTGTCCATCTGTTATAGTGAGGGTCAACTTGAATGTATACATTGTCTTCTTGCGATATGGAAGGTAGATCTTTAGCAGTTTTGTTGTATTGTGTACTTGCTTTGTTTTTATCTTCCACCATCTGCTCTCGAACAAGCTGGTCATGGGCATTCTGCCGAAGAGATCTTTCTGGGAGCAATGCTCTGTACCTCCGTCCATTCAGAAGCTCTGCTGGCGACGGTATCTTGCTGGTCAGAGGTGTGGCTCTGTAGATCAACATAGCTAAGTATTGATCGTGTCCTACAGATGAGCATTTCTTCATGCACTGTTTGACAGTTTGCACCATACGCTCTATCATGCCATTGCTTTGTGGATAACGAGGACTTGAGGTGATGTGGTCAAAGCAGTACTTGATAGTAAAATTCTCAAATTCTTTTGACGAAAACGGTGGACCATTGTCGGAAATGACGGTTTTCGGGACTCCATGTTCACTGAATACTTGCTTCAAGGTGTCAATGGTAGCTCTAGCGGTGGTGCTACACACTTTCCTGATGACTGGAAACCTACTGTAGTAATCTGCTATCAGCAGGTAGTTAGTAGATTGGAACTCAAAAAAGTCAACTCCTAACTTCTCCCAAGGTCCTTGAGGAACTTCATGGGGCATCAGTGTCTCGCGTTGCTGGCTTCTTGAAAAAATGCGGCACGCTTCACAATCTTGGGCAATCTGAAGTATGTCTGTTGTAATCCCTGGCCAATACACAGCTTCTCGGGCTCTTAACTGCATCTTTTCAATACCAAAGTGACCTTCATGGATCGTTTGGAGAACTTTGTTTCGCAGTTTCTCAGGAACGATGAGCCGATGTCCCTTGAAAAGTAGACCATTTTCTGCACTAATCTCCTCTCTATACGTCCAATAGTCAGCTAGTAAGGGGTGGCAGTCTCTCTTTGATTCTGGCCATCCATTTGATACTACTTTCATCAACAAACTGGATGTGGTATCCTCAGCGGTAAAACGTCTGAAATCCGCAATTCTTGTAGAGTCGGCGGGAATTTCATCTGTGAGCATGTGAACTGGGATATAATCTTCTTCCACTTCGCTCTCTCTGGTTGGCTGGGGGGACAACCTGGATAGTGCATCGGCCACTACGTTGTCCTTTCCTTTCAGATAGTCGATGTTGACATCGTACTGTGATAAGCGAAGTAACAATCTCTGTAAACGAGGCGAATTAGACGCTATAGATTTCTTCCATACGCTGACCAAGGGCTTGTGATCTGTTTGTACAGTCACTGTGTACCCATACACATAATGATGAAATCGTTCAAGAGCAAAAACGACACTCAGCAATTCTCGCTCAATATTTGAATAGCGTTGCTCCGTTTCTGTGAGACTTCTTGACGAGTAGACCACAGGTTTGCCATCTTGAAGGATAACTGCACCTAATCCTTTCTTGGATGCATCTGACTGGATGATACTGGTCTTGGACTTATCAAAGTACGCCAACACGGGTGCGCTTGTAATTTCTTTTTTGATAGCTTCGAATGCTTTCTGTTGTGCACTCTCCCAAGCAAAAAGAGTTGCCTTTTTGCATAGCGCTCTAAGAGGTGCTGTTAACTCTGCTAGAGTAGGACTAAAGCGATTGAGGTAATTCACCAAACCAAGGAAGCTTTGTAACTCCTGGAGATTTTGAGGTGGTTTGATCTCCGTGATAGCTTGTATTTTCTCGGGATCCACCTTGTACCCAGAAGGTGTGAGATTTCCTCCAAAGAATCTGCAGTCCTGGGACTTGAATACGAATCTCTTTGCATTGAATGTGAGGCTATTAGCTCTAGCTGTTTCTAGAAGCGTTATGACTGTGGCATCATGGGTAGCTTCTCTACTGCCATGGCAAAGGACATCATCAGCAATTCCGGTTGTGTTTGAGACACTCCTCAGCACTCTATCAACTCTCTCCTGGAAAACATCAGCTGCCACCTTCAAGCCAAAAGGTAAACGTAGCCATCTGTATTTTCCCCATGGGGTGTTAAAGGTTGTGAGAAAACTGCTGTCTCTGTCCAAAGGAACATGCCAATACCCTGACTTTGCGTCTAGTAAACTGAAATACTTTGAACCTGTTAGCTCTGGTAAGATATCGTCGATTGTTCTGCTGTACCAACGATTTCGCTTAATGGCTTTATTGAGGTCTTTGGGATCGAGACATAGCCTAAGAGAGCCGTCTGGTTTCTTCACTGGGACAATTGAATTGATCCACTCTGTGTGCTCTTTTACTTCTTGAATAACTCTAAGCTCTACTAATTTCTCTAATTCTGCTTTATAGGCTTCTTTTAAGCTAACTGCAATTTGGCGGGGTGGGTGTTGCACAGGCTTGTAGTCATCTTTCAGCTGAATGTGATATGGTTCACCCGGTAAAGTTCCTATGCCTTGGAATACATCTGAATACTCCTGCAACAGGTACTCCTTAGTTGCGGGCAATCGATGTGTTTAGCCATTGATTGTTATCTTGTCATCAGTACATTCTTGAATTACTGGAACAATAGGGTTGATCTGCTTTTGGATCTTTGGTGTTTCATCTGTGACCTTCTTAACAGTCATGTCTACTTTCGCTTGAACAGCTGGTTCTTGGATTCTAGGGAAAGTGACGTATCCCATAAGTAGTGCCTGGTTCCTTCCAAGTATCATGTGACCTTTGCTATCTGCAACCTGGGTTAGAACTCTGTACTTCTTGTCACCATGGTGAAGATAGACAACACAAGATCCGAGGTTCTCGACCGGACTGTCATTGTAGCCTCTAAGGTTTACTGTTGGCTTTCCGAGTTTAAGATCGTCTCCAAAGAGAGCCTTGGCCTTATAAAGTGGTAAAATATTACAACTTGCTCCAGTATCAACCTCACAAGAGATTTGGTAGACTTGTGAAGTAGATTCCTGGCTGATCCATAGCGGGCGAATGTGAGACTCTGAGGCTGGATGATTTAGGCTTTTTACTGCTACTGTCATGAGGTGATGGATAGGCGCATTGAAATAAATTGGCACATATTCATCTGGCACACAATCAACCAATGGGGATGCTGTTTCAGCTTGGGCGTGTACTTCGTTAACACGAGCATCTCTTGTCTTTGACTTGCATACGGAGGAAAAATGACCTTCTTTGCCACATCTGAAGCATTTCGCTTTCTTCGCAGGGCATTCACTTCGGGGGTGCGAAGGTTTGGCTCCACAATTGAAGCAGGATTCTCGTCTTGATTTCTTTTGTTTGTCGTCTGTAAAGTTTTTCTGCAACTGTACTTTGCCTTTCTTGGCTCCTACGGTTCGCGTTCCATCCTTAGTGTGAAGCTTGTGGACTTCCATTTGTGAAGGATTGCTTTTAAATTCCGGTCGCATATAGCTAACCTGGTTGGCAGTGGCGTCCTGACTCTGTGCAATAGTTATTGCTTCTTCCAAGGTCAAGGATGATCCTCTCTCGATACACTTGTAATAGGCATCTTTCGAACGTAATCCCATCACTATTGCATCTCGAAGTAGTCTGTTACGGGCTTCTGGTGGGTACTCACATTGGTCACACAGAATAGTGGCCTTGTCAATGTACTCTGAAAGGCTTAAATCACCTTGCTCCAGGCGACGAAAATTTGCTGCGGCTGCTAGTGCGTTTGATTTCGGCTTTGTCCACTCAACGAACTTTCGAAGAAGAACGCTTGGGTCTCCTTTTTGTTCTGTGGAAAGATTTAACGACTTTATGTGCATCCGTCCAGTTTTGCCTGCCCATATAAGAACGTAGTTCGCCTTGACAGCTTTGCTCTTTGACGCTAACAGACCGTTTAAAAGAAGTTCGCACTCCTCAACCCAGTCGATACATTTCTGGTAACAGTCGGGACCCGGAGTAAAATCTGGTTGCGGCGATGGTAAATGTCCAAGCTCAGACATCTTCCACTGGAAAGCTTCAATTGATCCACGGCGTCAACACTGGCTGGGTTTGTAGGCTCCTGACACCATGTTAACTACTTCTTCTTCGAGTGGTTTTATTTTCTAAGGATAAATCATATCTATCTACAGCAATAACGGAACAGACTTACGATCAACTACACAAGACGTATAAAACTAAATGACGCGAAAGGGAGAGGGAGAGTGTGACTTTAAAATTACAGCCTGTATTTATATGATTGGACGTAATATATTCTGGAATGACTTGTGATAAAGTTATTCTAAACAATTACAAATGATTGACTATGGAACGAGGTGGCAAAGAAAGAATGGAGATCTAATGAACTGGTGAAAAATGATTGATGACAAGTTAGTGACATTAGCATGCAACTATGTAACAGTAATCAAATTACTTTTAGTGCAATTAGGAGTCAATAAGCAAAAGTGAAGCTTTCAAAGTCTGAAAAAAAATTGTCATCTTTATAAATTCATGAGTGATTGTTTATTATAAATTGCACTCAAAATCATCTGATTGGCCATTAATCAGTATGTGTGTAAAAATTTGATACCAAGTCTCTGCACTTACAATGTCAACTTTTTTGCATTGTTTGGAATTGATTGGCATGCTGTCTAATAAAGTCAATCAGGATGTTCTTGCATGGGTATCTTTACTAAAGAAGCATGGTCCTGCTTTTGTGGGGAATTTACACAAAAAGTCAGAGTTATCAAACAAGTTGATAAAGTGTGTTATACCACAGGTAGCCCAAACTTAGTGTAATACACTGTATGGACAATTTCTAATGGTATAAATAAAAACCTGTTAGAAGTATCACTGCAACCATTAATACATAGATAGAGAGAATGGCATTTCAAGCTTCAGCTCTACTTGGAAAATATTTCAAAGACAACAAATCACACAGGCATTAAAAACTTATTCAAATCATTTGAATATGTTTACTGATAAAATGGTATGGACGTGACTTGTAACAATCATTATGCTGTTGTTAGGATCATAGCAAGAAATGGAGGAACCCCACCTCTTACCTACAAGAAATTCTTGGCCATCCTTCAGTCACTGGGGCCTCCTGAACCTCCTATCCCTACCCTGGATGCTAAGTTCCTGGAAGGCTGCAGCACTCCCATATCTGATAACCATGATGAAGAGTATGGTGTGCCGATGTTAGAAGACCTTGGTATGAGTTCAGCGAACACTTCTGCTGTCCTGTGGCAAGGTGGAGAGATGGAAGCTCTGGTTAGACTGGATAGATATTTAGAAAGAAAGGTAATTGTACAGCATTTTCATGGCATTCCAAAGAAAAGGGCCCTATATAATGTTAAGTTGGAAGCTTAAGAAGTGAACAGAGATATAAAAACCATTAACACCTCCAAATGTTAATTCAGTGTGGATTCTTGGCCCATTTGATCACTTAATCAGGCTAAAATGTGTAATTATACAGAAATAGACACAATTTTTATCATTATTATAATATTATTATATTGTTACTATTATTGTTATCATTATCACAATTATTATCTGAAGGCAAGTGGCTAAAAATTGCTCTTAATAATTTCACTTAATGACATCTCCTCTCTTAAACTGCGTTGTATTTTCAACCCTTTTATTATTTTCTTCCTTGTGGAAAATGCAAGTCAGTGAGGAGGGAGGGATGATCATGTTCTGACAACCCAGGTTTTAACATTGTAAAGCACCAAGCAATCAAAATGTCATGTTAGTGACCATATTATTAAAACAAAGGACAGGTCAACATCTTTATAATAAAAGTCTTGGCTACTATTACAAGAGCCCCCTAACTAGATAGAGACACTACAGCCATAGTGCAATTCTTTGTCTATAAAATATATATTATTACGGCTGTCAAATATTAATCTTTATAGTACTTTCTTTTGTTTGGCGCAGGCATGGATAGCAAACTTTGAGAAACCCAGAGTGACACCCAACAGTTTGTTTCCTAGTCCAACAGGCATAAGCCCATATCTCAGATTCGGTTGCCTTTCACCAAGACTTGTCTACCTCCGTCTTACAGAGCTATACAGGAAGGTAATAAGTAATGGAATATTTAGCCCTTGCAGTATCAACACAATTATTTTTAGCAATTGCTATTGATCAGCCTGAAACAAGAACAGGCTGGAACAGGATTCAAACCTAAGACCTTACCCATACTAGTGAAATTATGCTCAACCAGTTGTGCTGAACCAGCTGTGCACACTAGGGTTAGGTCATTAGTAGGTTTGCATATGCTCATGTAAGGAGGTATATCAATGATCTGAGTCTCCATAATACTACCATTAATCATGTTTGCACTGCCGTTAGAAATGAAATAGGATATTTGACCCTCTCAGGGTGCATTTCTTTGGTATAATCCAGATCTGGATTTGTGATCCAAGATCACTCAAATCCAGGCACAGAAAAATATAAATCCTTGTTTGGAGTGGATTTCTCCATTCCTCTGATGCTTTGTGATTGGGGTGATTTTGGATCACAAATCCGAATCTGGATCATAGCAAACGAACACACCCTTGGTACCACTGCTGCACAATTTTCTCTACGATAATTGCAAAGCCACTGGTCCTAAGAGTTCTAGTAAGGTTAACCTTTTAACTCCCATCAGTGATTAAAATGTAACTTCTCAACATAACATCAATACATGATTAGTAATGGTAATAGGACTGAGTGGAGTCCAATTCGGTCTGTAATCATACGAGTGATTAACAAAATCGGACGACCGCGTAGCGGGAGTCCGATTTGTTTAATCACGAGTATGATTGCAGACCGAATTGGACGACACGAAGTCTTATTACCAATTAATCATAACTTTAACAAAATTTTTTATATATAAACTTATTTTTTTCTTAATCAAAACACATGAAATTCCAAGATTTGTTTTGCTAGGAGTGAAAAAAAAAAAGCCATTTAAGCGCGCGCATGATGGCGCGTACTGTCCAATTACTCAGGCATGACGCGTACTGTCCAATTTAACTGTCCTATTAAGGCTGAAATCAGGGCAGTTGATAGCCAATCGGATTTGAGAATTTTGTTATAGTTATGATTAAGCAAAAAAATGAGAAGTTAGCCATTTATCAACTTAAGGATTTTGAGTTGATCTAGGATCAAATTCTCCAAACTTACAAACATTTGATTTGACTGATTTCATTTGTGCTTTGCAGTGTCCCCAATTAGTACATCAGTGCTAGATAGAGTTGACGTCACTCGAATAAAGTTTATTATTATTATTATTATTACAAGAGAGTGTGTGAGACCCACTCGACTTTATATTAAAGGGTATTGTCAGAATTAAGAAGTATCGTTTTGATCACCCATAGTCATGAATGTATTCTGACCAATGTTTTTCAACTGAATAAGGTTAAAGGCAAGGAGCCACCGATTTCTTTATATGGACAGCTTTCATGGAGAGATTTTTTCATCACTGTGGCCACCAACAACACAAACTTTGACAAGATGGTTCATAACCCCATTTGTCTGCAAATACCATGGTTATCAAACCATGAGAATCTCAAGAAATGGGAGAATGTAAGTAGATTGTTTGTACCATAGAGTCTAGGGACACAGGAGCCTTAAAGCTGACACACACTGCCATCCTGGTTTCAGCAGCCTGAAGGACCTGGGAGTATTGTTACTCCCAGCATCCCAGGATGCTGGTCCAATGCAGGGTTTAAACCCCAGCATTATATCACTGGTACTCATTTATACAGTGGGTGCATGGAGAGAGACAGTGTGAAGATAAGTTTCTTGTCTGAGAAAACAACCCAGTGCCATTGCCTATGGCTCAAAAAAATAACTCAGGACCACCTACTCGGAGGTCCAACACACTAACCACTACACTTTGGTGTCTCGACCACATACAGTGACATGTTACTGTATGTAAACTAATAATGTTATTGAGATTTTGAGACACCAAGCTAACAGAAATTGTGCAATCGTATTGGTGGCTAGTTGGGAGAAATTGTATTCTGTACATGTATAGATCAGGTGTTTTATCCAATCACAGGCTTTGATTTTGAGATGCCAATTTTAAACCAAACTTCTCAGTGTGTTTCTTGTCAGTAGAAGGATTTGAAAATGACAAAAAGTTATTTTAAGACCAAACATTGTCTTTTCATCAAATAATATTATTTTTAAATGAGTATGGTCACTAATTGTTATGCAGGGTGAAACAGGATTCCCATGGATTGATGCTATAATGGTACAACTGCGTCAGGAAGGATGGATACATCATTTGGCCAGGCATGCTGTTGGATGCTTTCTGACAAGAGGAGACCTCTGGATCAGCTGGGAAGAAGGTGTTAAGGTAGAGTCAGTTCCCTCCATTCCTCTACTGAGTTTTATGTAAATAGGTATTTGCAGTGGCACAGCCATGTTTGTTTGTCACAAGATGCCTGTTTTGCTAGTTGAATTGATGAAACACCAGATTCCCTTAATTAATTGAAATAATTTATAAGAAGACATAAAGGAGAATGTGCCATCAGATCTTAGCTAGAGGGTCATAGTGGTAATCACCGGGTTTAATGAGAGCGTAAGCTGTCAATCAAATCTAAACCAACATTGACCATATTAATTGCTTCCTTTCCAGGTGTTTGAGAGGTTGCTGCTTGACGCAGATTGGAGTGTTAATGCAGGAAACTGGATGTGGCTGTCCTGCAGCGCATTCTTTCAGCAGTTTTTTAACTGTATATGCCCTGTGGGCTTCGCCAGAAAGTTGGATCCCAATGGCGACTATGTCAGGCTAGTACACTCAATCCTATTGCTTTACACATTAAGTGGTAAATGATAATGGTGCTTTTTCATGTTTAGACTATTTTGGGCACTAAGGTCTCAGTTTCCTGATGATTTCATGCTAGTTGGCATCAAGACCAACGGGTTAAACAATAGAATGGACTAAACAAACAATGCTCCTGGGTTAAAAAAGCAACTGCCATACAAAGAGATCCAGCAAAGTAAGAGGCCCACGAGAGACAGCTGCAACCCCACTTGTCGTTTAGTTCAATAATGGCATGGGTGTTTGAAATAAGGCCCACAGTTACTCCTAATCTAATGTAAAACTCTTGCATTGGTTTTCAAGCACGCAAAGGGCAAATTTGAAAGGAGAATCTAGACATTTATCAGACGTCTTTTGGAGCTTTATTCCAAGCACCAGCCTTCAATTGAAGGTGTGATCAATGGTCTTAAAAGCTACCTCACTGCAGTGTTAAGGTTAAAAGGAGTCACTGGTTCTCTGCAAGGTAACCCCTTGAATCATATCACTGGTTCCCATTTATACACTTTTAAGGGAGAGAGTGGTTGTCATAGTAACTCGGATAAACTGAGTGATAATGGGGGCAAAGGAGGGCTTCATTTCATTTAAGGGTTGGGTGGTCAGTCAAAATCACAATATAGTACTTATAAATAATATTGCTCTGCTTTCAGAAATTTTGTTAATACCTGTTTAGGGTGAAGTTTGCATGCAAAGTTGTACAGTGAAAACTTTGGGACAGAGTTTTAAAATCTTGGTTATAGAGCCCATTAAACAACAGACCATATTTTTCAGCTAGGATTATGCAAGCCTACTCTAGACTACACAATTGCTGCTAATCTTGCAATCTGATTGGCTAATTTCCTATTGTCAATAAGAGTCCAGACAAATTAATGCTGCTCGCGTCAATGTGTCACACATTGCAGTAACCAATCAGAAATGCTCATTATGACAAATAAACCAATCAGACAACTCTTGCTCTTTTTTCATGTCACGATCTTCGTCACACTCTGAAAACATTTTCTTTGACGTTGATATTGTGGTAAAAAACAAATCGAATGTGGTTTAGCGCTGTCTGTACTCTTATCGATGACTATGCATCATCACAATAGTCAAAATGTTGTGGACTCACGAGGTGCAGCAAATGAGTCCATGACAAATTTTGACCACTGTGATGACACATATCATTGTTGATAAGAGTACAGACAACATTAAACCGCATTTGTTAAATGGAAATATATACAGTCTGTATACCAGGAGAAAAATAAAAGGTTCAACATTCTTTACAAACCAGCTGTAGATGGGATAGACACACCTATGTAATTTTGGGAGTTATTTTAGTGGATTGAGTTTAAGTTACACAAATCCTAACTGCATGGGGTCTCTGAAACAACCCTTGCATAACAGACTTAACTTAATCAATGTTTCACAGAAGTGAATGACAAAAGGAATTGAATTATTTGGGACCAGAGAATTAAAGATTTTGAGTTGAGTTCATGTTGTGCTTGCTTATAACTAAGTGAAGCAGAAATACTACTGTATCTTGGCTTTTGCCATCATTGCCTTGGTATTAAGCTTGGTGTGGGAGGATTAGAAACAGGGGAAAGGAGAAGCTCTCCCCCTCTTCCCAATTCTTCCAGTATTCCTTCACTAGGGGTTAACAATCTTTTGGTATGAACCAGATCTGGATTTGTTGTCTGTGATCACTTAGATCATGTTTCATCAAAGAAACTGATTAATTCATCGGTTCCTTTCATGCTTCATGATCTGTGTGATGTTGGATCACAAATCCATTATATATCCAGATCATATCAAAGGAATGCACCCTAAAACAAGATTTTGCCACACAAGCTAATATTGTCTGCAGTCCAACAAATGTGCTACTGTAATATATACCATAAACCAAAAAGGATTTAGTTCTGATAAAACCCTCAAGTTTAAACTCAACTCAACACTCAAAACTGGAGATTCCTCATCTCAAATTATTCAGTCTATCATTTTGTTAACTATCTGGAAAGTGATTGGATAAAGCTGTAAAGCAGACTTTATCATATCAGTTATTATCATATATCACCCGGCCGGCCCCGCTCACGCAATCCCATAGAAAACTTATAGTAAAAGTTGATGTGTGTACAGCCGGATGGGTCGAGTCATGTGAGCCAATCCGGAAAAAGCCATCTGGCCCTGATCCTGCACTTGTTCAGCTTTGTTGAAAAAAAAAAAAAAACCAACAACAGAAATGAGAAAAGAAGTCGTGTTCTTTGAGGAATTGTGAATATCTTGTTCTGACTCCAAAAAATAAAGGGAATATTTTTCATGTAATATCATTTTCTGTGACTTTTTTTTTCTTTGTAATTTAGTGATCATATGATAAAACACTTATTGACTCAGTTAGGTCAGCCCGGGCAAGAAAATATTTCGATCTTTTTCATGACACACAGACCTTGCTGTGCTCAGTCCATACGTCATGACTTCGTGCCAGATATTTTCCCGTCAGGCCCTGACCCACTTAGTTAATAAGCGCATATTCTCATAGTATCTAATGTATCCAGATTTTACTATGCTGTACATGAAATTGTTTTGCAGCACTATGTAGAAAAGATGCTGCAACCTCTCTCAATTTCTTATGTCTTCTTTAATATAAAATTGACAGGTATTTCCCTTTGGTCCTCTGGGCGTGGCCTTTTTCCCAGGAATTATGCAGAATATGAATATCACTGCTCTTTCAGAAAAGAGAAGTAGCATTGTTTTTGTGTAACTCGTTTTTGATGGAAACCAGGCTGAATTAATTTTTGGGGGATGGACAATATATAGTACAGACAGTTAAAATTTGTAGGAAATGTTTCTGAATATTCAGTTATTAACCTTATCAGTTAGGAAACCGACTTGGTTATTGTTATTGACTGCTATTCTTAGAGTTAGCTGATCTGTCAGCCTGCTAAAATTGTTAGATACAGTTTTGGGTTATTGGGGCAGTGAACATATAGATATTCTGCAGAAAATTAATATGCACAATTTGTTCAGATATTTCACTTCTGATTGGTTGAAAAAGTAGAGAAGGATTCTGGTTTATCAACAATTTAAATCCAAGGCAATGATAAAGTTACTTTTGACTGTATTAATTGACCAGGTAGCAGCTTAAATCATCTTCTAATGAGCACTATTTGTTGAAATGCTTCAGAAAATATCTGCCAGTCCTGAAAGGATTCCCTGCAAAGTACATTCACGCTCCATGGACAGCACCAGATCATGTGCAACGGGCTGCAAGATGTATCATTGGCAGGGACTACCCAAAGCCAATGGTTGACCATGCACAAGTTAGTAGCAAGAATTTGGAAAGGCTACGTAACATCTTCAAAGCACTGTTGGGCCACAAAGAATCTGGTTAGTGCATCCCTTTTCTTCTAAGATTACAGTCAGTGGTATATTAATTTTGTAATTGTCTACCAGGGTGCAATACTAACTCCTTCTATGAGGACGCACTTGAAAAACATTAGTGGCCAGTTTTTCCAGATTAACACAAAGGACATTTAAATCTACAGTACTCAATTTAGCTCATGGAAAACCAAGATGGCAAGTCACGGCTCAAGACTAAATTTTTAGCTTACTGGCGCACTGGCTAGGAACAGGTCATTAGCCAAAACACAATTTGCACCAGCAGCCAAACTTGTCATGCACAGTGTCAGTGATTTGTTTTGAAAGTGGTCGAACTCAGACATACCTTTCTAAATCTAAAAATTATTGCAAAAAGAATTTCAACGCTTGCAAACGTTCACTTTTATTAAATACCATAGTTTCTCGGTTATAAGACACACCACTATAACTTCAATATCTTTATATCGTGTTAAATCAGAAACTGAAAATTGACCAAAACACTTGGTTATAGGGTGCAGCTTAAACTAGGGGTATAAATTTTTCTTCAAGTCCACTTTAAGGAAAACAAAACGTTACTGAGTTATCTTATTAGCATCTTTCACAGATGGAACAAAGGGAAAATGCACACATTCAGTACAAAAATATCACGTTAAGTCACATGTCTTGGTGTAACAAGTCAGAACACACACGAAACAAACTAATCGACGCATTTCACAAACATCACCTATGCAGTTGAAAATTAGGTTCCTCAACTGCTCTCTGATAGCCTTCACCAATTTAAAAACGTATATTCCAAAAGGACTTTCCCGCTCGCGAATGCAGAATTTTAGAATCCATGATTTGGAAAGAGAACAGTGGTTCTCGTATGTTTACATGGAATGTCAAACAACTCAGCCCCTAGACAACTCGCCCCAGACTACCCACTATTTAGACAATTAGCGCCCAGTCTCTTGTTTGGAGAAGAATAGATCTGTTGGTCATTGACTTTTATAAAGAAGATGATTGTGTAAAATGCAGGTCCTAGCCCAACTGTGATTTTTCCAGTTGCACTAGAACCTAATCCACTCTCATCCACAAAATTAATGGTCAAAAATGGTTGACAAATTTGGGGGTATGGTGGTCAGAGGTGATAGATTTTGATCTGATTTTGGTCTATTTTGATCAGTAGTAGATTGCGTAGTAGATTTGATTTGACATTTTGATCTGATTTTGTCAGATTTTGATCTGATTTTCTTGGTCTGATTTTGATTTTGTCGGATTTGACCGTTTGTGGATGAGAGTGGATTGGGCTCTAGCGCAATCTAATTGCTGCAGAATGAGTGCAGCGAGCGAGCAGCAACATAATCAGGATTTAAGAGATATATAAGGTTGGACGAATTCTCGAATTCATCACTTTTTACCAGAGCTCTTAGCTGCGCTTTTTACCAGAATGCATTGCGCCAGAAAAGCATGAGGATGTTATACTGTCGCATGGGCATCCTTTTTCGCACGTTAAACAGTTTTTTCTAGATTAAATGGCCAGGGAATGAGTAAAATCCACTAGCCAAAAATTGAAATTTTACCAGAGGGTCTCAATGGGGCTAAGCGTTAAATTAAGTGAAAAATTTAGCCATTAGGTGTAAAAATTAGGAATTTTTAACAATTAACCATAAACCGTTTAACCTTAAAAAAAATTCTAGGCATGAAAATTAATTTGTAACTTCTTTAAACCATGCAAATTGATTATTAACTTTCTACATGAATGGAAATTAATTTTTAGGTTTGTGTTAACTGTAGCTTTAAAAAGCGAAAATATTAGCCGTTAGCGGTAAAATTCACCACCTCATTGAGACCCTTTTACTAGCCTGTGGCTAGGTGGCTACCGTTAGTTTCAAGCCCTGCATGTCCTGAGTGTCTGATGTATTATTCGCTTTGTAAAGTAGGTATAGCGTGTTTGGTGATTTTATTACAAATTTACATACAACAAAAGAACCCAATTCAAATTCTTTATGATTATATTTTCACCCCAAAAAATTTTTTTTCCTGGGGAAAAGTTAAGATCCATAGTCTCCATGGTTGTGTTAAGTTGTTCCTTTGTTGTAAAATGTCTAATATAATTTGCAATCCCTACAGTTTTATTTTCTTTCTCTTTTTTGTACTTAGTTATGCTTGCCTTAGAGAAACAAAAACTGGAGGACAATGATCCAAAAGGAGACAACACACAGTTGGTTGCTGTCAAAGAGGGAAGGATTGAGCACAGTCAGTGACCAAATTTCCGTAAAACTAATAATGTATTTAACAATAATAAACTCTAATGTAAACAGACACTGATGAATAACTGATTGGTGAGATGCTTGCAAGTCTGTGGGAAAAGCAGTATTTTTACAGCAAAACAGGAAATAGTTTATAACTGTCCAGTTTTCAGGTATGCAAAATTAGTTATAATTCTTTTGCAGGGTGGAAAATGCTGCAAGCAAAAGCTGGCCTCTGCTGTGACACTTGTACTACACTGCAGTAATCCGGGTCTTTGGTGGCCAATCAGAATTGACCACCTTGTAGTACTATGGACCTATGCATATGAGTTGTAGAATTGTATGCTGCTAATTAAGTGTCTCTGGCTTTCAATTACCAGGACAGGCTAAACATGAAAAATGTTACCGTCATGACTTGTTCCCTGAGTCTTACACAAAGAAGTAAACCCAGCCTTAACTTGACATGATTGTGAAGTTCCATAAATTGTCTCACTATTGTAGGAATTCTCTTTTATGTAACAATAATATTGCTAGTTTGGTCATTGTTAGATTTGTTAATCAGGGCTTGAAATTGCCACCAATATGGTTGCAAAATTGACTAGATTTTTCTGTTTGGCAACTAAAAAAGATCGAGGTAGTTGCAAAACCATGACTACAGATTGTATTAATGGTAAATCAAAAATTATGTCATTGAGAACCAGAAACTTCCAATTTAACTTTGACATTAGTCAAAATTTTGACTAACTTTTTTCATTTTGCAACTACAAGATTTTCCTAAATTTGAACCCTGTTAATTTAAGTCAAGGCATGCAAAAATTGTTCCATGATGTTGCTTTGCTATTGCTATAGGAGGATGTAAGGGTTTTGGTGCCATTTTATGGTAATTTTTAATTGAACATAAAGTATTGCAGTTTTGCAAGACAAAGCATTGCAGGTTTTTGAAATCTTAGGTTGCAGTGATCAGTGAAAATATGCCAGCCTTGTTGCACTCCTACCACTTCCAATTGTCTTGACCCTTTAACACCCAAAAGGGATGAAATTAAAACTTCCCCTTACAACCATCAAGACATTGTCAAGGACATAAATGAGCAGAATTAAAACGATCATTGACTTAAAAGATACTCAACTGATCTCACACCAGATTCTCCAAAATGGCATCTAAGAAAGTGTATGGAAGTTACTCAGGAGAATTCCTCTTGAGATCTTGGGAGTGACAGAGTTTAATTGATTGCAGTGTCTTTACTTTTGTCCTTGTTCTCTTGCATTTTTTTTTGAACCTTCTAACGTTCCCCCTCCTATGGTCCATAATAAATAGCGTTGATAAAGAACAAAACATTACATATTGGTTTATAGTATTTTTAGAACTAGAAGGCCTGATTTTATTTTGAGAATATTCTGGCTGTCCCCCACGCTTAATATGAACTTGAAGAAATATTATTAACCTCTGCTACCTCCCTTTCATTTCTGTGTATGTAGATAAGTATATAATTAATTAAGTCTTATGTAACCCTGTCACCCCCAGATATGTTCTGCATAAACAACATCTCCTTACCTTCTAGGATTAGCGTGAGCTGTTTTAAAGTGTAGTGAGTTAGAACAATGTCATTGTATGGTCACACAAACGGATAGTAAAGATTGAAAGTGATCAACTTTAGGGTACTTAGGTGATCAAATGCTAAATTTATTTTCATAGCCTGTTTGCAAGAATGTGGCAGTGACTAAGGAGAATTGCTTCTCTGACTGAAAGGATGCAAAAAGATTTTTTGTCAATTATATTGATCCCATAAACTTTAATTTGCAAGTCTTTAATATATAACATGAAAACATTCTTGATCCCTCCTGTTAGAGTTAATATTTGGTAGACTTAAAGGTAACAGTTCTGTTATGGCACGCCTTGAGTATGCCACATTTGTTTATCTGTAATGTATCCATTTAATAAGTCACAAGAACTAAGTTGTATTAGTTACATTTACCTCTTAAATACCTCAAAAATGTGCAATACCTATTATTGTTATATACCTAGACTTTCATTCAGCAAAACGAGCACTGTGATTGGTTGATTCTTGGTCACGTGCCCTTGAACAAATTTAAATGTATCCCGACCGGGAAACAATTGCGCAGTTGTTGCCCACGCGCCAGTTGTACCGTCTTTGTTTGCTTGTTTTTGCTAGGGGGAAGTCTAAATATATAACAAAGCACTTGATGTATGGTCCCTCGGGAAAGTAGTTAGTTTTGTTTTCCCTCGAGTCCTGATGTTTCCCGAGACGAAGTCGAGGGAAACATCAGGACTCTTGGGAAACAAAACTAACTGTTTCCCTCGGAACCATACATTAAGTGTATACTGTCAAATCATTAAATTACTGTAGAACTTTTAATATTTCTGAAGATAACTGAATGGTTTTGTACGAGACTCGATTCGAGGACAGTAGCTCTTGTT
This sequence comes from Ricordea florida, assembly GCA_949710005.1. NCBI lineage: Eukaryota > Metazoa > Cnidaria > Anthozoa > Corallimorpharia > Ricordeidae > Ricordea > Ricordea florida. The sequence goes on along the minus strand of OX453280.1, from coordinate 27,428,789 downwards.
AATTTTTATATTTTCCCTCCAAATTAACTGACTTTCTTCTTATGGTAGTGAGGTACAAAAAGGCTTTTCTCATGATCAGCATTATTAAAAAGTTATTCTATGTCAACCTTTGTAATCCGAACTTGTGTTTGCTTTATTACAGTTGTTAATTAAAGATGTTAGAATCAGATGTGATTGCATAAATGTGTTAAAAGATATTGCAAGTTTCCCTGTATGTAAGCAATATAGACAATTGGACCAAAAGGTTCAGTGTAATGCATATTAAATATTGGCATGTTAACAACATTGAGTATGTTGTGGTTCAATTTTATCATTGATCTAAATTATATTTTCCTCTGATTTTGAATGTGTCGGGGAAGGATAATGAGTTTAAAACAAAGGAAGGTAAGATTTCCGCACAAGTCCATACTTCATTATGCATGCTGTAATTGAATTGTCTTGGGAAGTGCGCGTGCAAACATTTCTGAGAACGAAACCGTACGGCTACAGCATGCATAATGAAGTAGGGACCTGTGCGGAAATCTTACCCAAAGAAACCAAATTTAAACCAACGATAAAACGGACGACCCTCCCCACCCAAAACGAGGAACGACGGAATGGTGGAACGGTGGAATGGCGGAAAATAACCCCGAATCCTAAAAGACGGAACGGCGGAAAATTACTGCAAACCCTAAAAGACGGAATGGCGGAAAATTACTGCAAACCCTAAAAGACGGAACGGCGGAAAATAACCCCGAATCCTAAAAGATGGAACGGCGGAAAATTACTGCAAACCCTAAAAGACGGAATGGCGGAAAATTGCCGCGAATCCTAAAAGACGGAACGGCGGAAAATTACTGCAAACCCTAAAAGGCGGAATAGCAAAAAAATGACAAAAGAATAAAATAATAATAGTAATAGTAATAATAATAATAATAATAATAATAATAATAATAATAGAGGAATAAAATTACACTTAACAACTTCATGTATGTGTTAATCGTCAATTGGAATTTTAAACTCGCTCACCCCAAGGATCTGATTCTTCACCCGAAATCTCACCTGCTTGGAACAAAAAAAAATCATGCATCCTCTCATAAGAAAACAAAATATGCATTTTTAACACAGAGCGAAATGATTCAATAAAACCCCTGGGGCTGCGGCATTAAATGTAAAATGTAAATGTGGCTGTGACGTATGAAGGAGGGAAATCCAAATGAAGACGGTGGGACTCAAACAATGTTTTTACAGCTTATATTTTCACTTTCTAAAGTGGAGGAAATTAACTGGAGGAAAAGCAAACGAATCAAGCCTCCATGCAATAGCCTGTTCGCGTGACAACGGAAGTGCTATCATTAATTAACTCACACTAACACGTTTTACCAAAGATAATTGACCCGACGGCTGGCATAGAAATCGCCACGTCGCAATTACACTCGCGCCACGTGCAGAGAAATTTTGTATTCGATATTTAAGTAGACTATAGCTTGTCGTAATTGTTGAATTCTATGGCTTTTAAATTGCCCTCCCTAAATGGGAGGGTAAATTCCGAAAAACCCTCTATCGAAGATTATACGGGCCAGTAATTTTCCGCCGTTCCATCTTTTAGGATTCGGGGTTATTTTCCGCCGTTCCGTCTTTTAGGGTTTGCAGTAATTTTCCGCCATTCCGTCTTTTAGGGTTTGCAGTAATTTTCCGCCGTTCCGTCTTTTAGGATTCGGGGTTATTTTCCGCCATTCCGCCGTTCCGCCATTCCGTCGTTCCTCTTTTTAGGGTCGTCCCGATAAAACTGAACCACGGACATATACCAACAAACCCAGTAATGACCTGACCTTAACGTGGACAACTGGTTGAGCTCAGCCGGTAAGGTGTTGCACCAGTGTGCGGTTAATTACGCACTCGCTACGTGTTTTAGATTATGCACGCGCAATTATTTCTTGTTTTCACTAAACAAGTGTTTACTTACCTTGTACGCGCGTAAATGCTTGAAGCATTGAAAGTTTGAAAACTTGTTCCACTGTATAGTATTTTTAAATTGCCAAGAATATTTTCCCTTCCGGTTCTCCTTTTCTGTTTTCAATATGTACCCCCTAATTCATTTTTGCGAGATATTTACTAGCAAAATTCAAACTGATGTGGAACTAATTGTTATAAAACGTGCTATATCGAAAATAATCTTAATCTCGTTCCCAGGCTCCTTAGTGAGAGAGACGTTAGACTTGAGCCTGATTGGAGCAAAAACATTGGAAAGGGGGAGGAGAGGGTACGTGGTTTCTTCTCCCGGATGTGGTCTTCCGTCTGCAGTATACTTAACAATATAATGGCCGTTTTTACAGGGACGGCGGAGCGTATTTTGAAGTGGGGGGGCTGAAAACGAGCGCCGGTGACGCGAGTTGGTAGGGGGGTCTGGGGGCACAAGCTTCCCGTCTGTGGGAAGGAAGCACACGCCGAGAAAATGTTAAACTACGTAAACGCGAAAAGTTTCCGACGAGGCTTGTATAAAGTTGTAGCTTAAACAAAATAAAATGTCATCCCAGCCCCCCCGGCTCCGCTGTCCCTGTTTTATGCTAGAGACGTTAAAGTCGTCTGAGACGGTAAAGTCGTCTCGAGACGACTTTAACGTCTAGTATAAAAACGGTAAATAAGACAGACGCATTTAACGTCTGACAGCTTTAACGTCTTCTTTTAAGTGCGTCGCTTTTTCGATTGACTTTTCTTCTTTAAAAACATTTGTATTTACATATCTTGCGTTTCTTGGCGACGTCGAGTAATGGTTAAGAAGTTGTAATTCCGCCATGTTTATTTTATTTGTATATTCGCGCGCTTCAAGTTTATTTGGCACCGAGTTTGCTCGTGTCCAGTGTCTTCCGAGGATAGAACCCAGTCTTTTTCAGAAAAAAAAAGTTTCTTTTTTTCTGTTGGGTCGTCTACTTTTATGCGTCCCGTTTTTATACCAGACGGCTTTAACGTGTCAGACGTTAAATGCGTCTAGACGACTTTAACGTCTCTAGCATAAAAACGGCCAATTATTCCACGAAATCACGTTGTACATGAGCTAATAGCTATAGTTCATGTACGACGAGATTGAGTGGAATAATTGTTTTATTGTATCTCTAAACCCTCGCTTTTGAGACACTAGAACTAGTTTGCACGAAAAGAATTGACTTTGTTATTGTCTGTAAACAGAACCATGTTGTTGTCGAGCCGACACGTTGTCGAGCCGATGTGTAAAAAAAGTTTCAAACTCGAGTCCGGCTCGTTCTTAAACATGTCTTTCATGTACTTGTCAAATTTTTTCGAGTTAGCAAATTAGGTTGAGAATTAAAAGTGTAAAAAGTAGGCAGAAATAATATAAAAACTCAGTTTGCGGGCTCCACAGATCTTTCAAAATGGCGGCCGTTTGTGAGAGTTTCACTTTCGTTCGTAATAAACAATTTCGCTATATAATTTGCTCACCCACCGTAGAATAATTTCATCCCATATTTATTTGCTTCGGTAGTATTTCTTGGCATATTTTTTTCAAGCAAGACTTGAATTTCTCCCCGTCTAATTCAAGAAATCATTCCTCCATGATGGCCGTTTTCCGTACAAATGGTATATGAGCTGTAGCCTGTGAGTAGGGAACCAATCAGAGCGTGCGTTTGCTCATATACAGGGGTTGTAGTTATAACAATAAGGAATGCCTTATTCCATAAATCCAAAATTTGACTTTAAATATGAATTACTTTCCACAAGTACAAGTATTTTATCTATTGACAAAGCCATGTGTTAAGACCATCCTTGAGGGAAAATCAACTTTTTATTTTTACTTCCTTGGTAGAGGAAGAGGTATTATAAGAACCTTAACACTTTACAAAACCAAAACAGATAAATATAACTAAACCAAGTGTTAAATTGCTGAGGGATCAAAGTAGACCCTGAAAATGAGTCTGGATAATTTTGTCTATTTTGCAAAAAGTCCTTTGCATCAATATTTTCTACAACTTTGATATAAAATATTTACAGTTAAATAATATAATCTCACACTATGGATCTGTGCTTCACACTGAGAATCTCTACACAGTGTGTCATTTGTCGTTCTCTGGTTTCCACAAATCAATAAGTGGCTATTTCATTCCTTCCTGATAAGAATCTAAGAAAATGTAAGCAAAGACAATAATTAAAATTAACAAGAAGGCATCAGTGCAACAAGCAGGCTCGATTTCCAGATCACCCCATGTTTCATCATGCATGCTGTGGCTGAATTGTTTAGGTTAATGCATATTCAAAGTTTCTTGTCTGCAAAGAATGAAACAGTATAGCTACACTATGCAGAATGGAGTATGGCATGATATGGAAACCTACAGTAGCTCTCTCCAAGCTCCTTTTTATTCGATCAATAGATTATATTTAATAATAATATTGTATGCGTTATTTACTTGCATGTCACACAAATTATCCACTACATTACTCATTAGCAATAACTCAATGAATAGGTAAGACAAGTTGCTGAAACATGAAAGCCAATATTTTTTTATGGAAACCTGACATCATTGTGATTTCACGTTAACTTCAAGTCACAAACAGAACAGTTGTACCAAAACTGACCTACTAGAATTCTAGGTGTATGGTCGTTTCGCTACAAAGTCGTTTCGCTACAAGTTGTTTCGCTGCAGATCGAAGTCGTTTCGCTGCAACTTAATTCTTGTAAATATTCGTTGTTATATGAAATATAAGCTTCCGACTGAAACTTCGTGTCTTTATCGAACTCTTCATATAACATGATTTTACACGAATTCTCGAGTTCTGTTGTACGTCTGATCGAAAGTCCCACTGTGAATGACGTGAACGAGACCTTGTCCAATTCAATATTTAACTTGAGCAACAATTTTTACAATATTGACACTATTAGAACTATCCCTAACGCAAACCTATCGACTAATGCGTAGCGAAAGTACATACTCTGGCTGGCGAGAAAGATTATACCAAAACAGGGCTTTATTATTACTGTTTCAGGGTGATGACTACATTGACAAAAACAACTTCATGCGAATAACGTCTCCACTTTCTTTTACAAAGAGAAACTGTTTTATGTGCATCGAAACGACGCTTCCTTCGCGGCGAATCGGCTTTTATATGTAGCGTAATCGACTTTGTAGCGAAACGACCGTAAACCGATTTCTTTATCACCCTGAACTTCATTATGCATGCTGTAGCTGTATCATTATGTTCTTCAAAAACAAGAAATGTTTTCACGTGCATCACCCTCAAGAATTCAGCTACTGCATGCATAATTAATTATGGTCTGATACGGAAATCTAGCCCTGAGCTTCATACAAATTCTCTAGCCCCTTAATACTATCGGGTCAATATTTTCAACAATTCCCAGAGTGCTTAATATGGGCAGGTTTAAACTTGCCTGGTTTCGTGCAAAGCGCTTTTTTTCCACCCATGACGAACCGATTTTCATAGCCACCTTATCTCTTGTTCCTTTTGTTCATTCATCAGCAGCAATCGATCAGACACGAAACTGACTAAGAATCACTAATCATGACTCAGTATTTACTTCAATACAGACGCCGCCCGACGATCTCCCCAAACGTAAAAACCAAATCACCATGTGAAGAAAAAATATTTGTCCACAACTCTTTCTTTAGGAAGGTGAGAACTCTTGCTTAAATACAAAATACGTTCCGAGTCGTAACTTTCACGCAACAATAATACGAAATACTCCACTTACCGTCATATTTATTCATCTTAGTCAGAGGTACTGAGCTATTGTTTTCGAAAAAACCTGTCCATGCTTGTTTGCTGCGGTTGCCGGGTCCTTCTACTGATCTTCGTTTTTTTCTCAACTGCTCGGTGTTTTTTCGTTCGTAGGAAATCTGTGGTTAAATGAATGGGTGTTATAGTCGGTCAATTAGGCAAACATTATGCAAGATCAAAGAGGTTACAAATCCTGCCAGCTTTCTGAAATAATCATTCGACGTCAGCAAATAATTTTGTTGCACGGAAGCTTCTACCACGGTTTGAATTTCACCTCTAGCTTGTCTTCCTGAAACACAATACCTTTCAGCAAAAAGCACTTCGATAAACAGTGTCACTTTCTGGCAATGAAGCTTCACAGCATCCGCTGTGAGAACCACTCTTTATCGAAACCAAAAGGCGAGAAAACATAACATTCTCACCTGTTATTTTGCCGCTGGAATTCCTCTTTCGTTTTCCTTTGGAAGGCTTCACGGAATTTTGTTTATCGCTCCCCGAAACAACTCGTTCTACTTCAGAATGGTTTGAGTCATTTGACACGTTTGGAAGCTTGCTTGTTGTCGTAGTAGAGGTTGTAGTCGTAGTAGTAGTACTACTACTACTACTACAAACACAAGCCGTGGCTATGGAGTCATATTGTTCGCTTGATTCCAAAACAGCAAGATTTGGGTTTGGATTAGTTTCTCGAGGAAAACTGTAATGCATCTTTTGCCAGCGATATCTTCCAACCAAGGGGACTCCGTTCTCGAAATCAAAGTTCCACCTCTGGATATTTTCATCGCACATCTTCCTCTTCTCGCGTAGCAAATCTGCTTTCAGTTGCTCGTGATTTACAGGTCCAAACAGCTGGCGACAAACTGAACGGCTTGGAGTAATATCCAACCTTTCTCTTCTGGCACAAGGAGGTGGAAAACATATCATTGCCGAAGTCATCGTCCTGTCGATCTGGTGGGCCAAAAGAAACGCACTGATCTGTCGTTCGAGAATGTCTTGTGAAGTGCGCAACACGCATAAATAGCCGTGTGTAAAGTTACAGTCACCCCATTGGTCAAAATCAAGTATCCATGGTTACAGGACAAAAGCCCGCCGTTTTGGCGCGAGAAATTCCTTCTAAGCTAAAGCCGCTTTAGATAAAGAAAACTGCTGGACTGATAACAGATGTTTTTAAAATGACCTTTCCCTCAGTAATTATCTTTAAATTGTTGCACCACCAAGTTTTTCTTAGAGTTTGAATGTTAAAAGTCCGGTTTCTGTTCGAAATAAGGGAAACTTTGATATATGATTTCAGACAACGGTTTAACATCTGGGACAAAATTAACTCCGCGACATTAATTACGCAACTTGTGCGTGTAAACAACTGCAAAATCGCTTTTGACGAACGTTTATTTTACACCTTTAAATGAAATCTATTCTTTAAACAGTTTTCACTGAAACAATAGACTGCAAAGATGTAAATTTACATTTAAAGAAAGCATTTGATATTAATTCTTCCGACACGTGTAAATTAGCATTTGAATAGCTGATGAACTTTGCCACGCGCCTGAGTATTTTTTTAAGGGCAGAACGATTTGCGAATTCTTAGACACTGATAGAGAAAATTCTTAAGAAAAGAGGCAATCATACAAAAATTCGGATGCAAATAGAATTCGTTTTGTGACGATCCCCTTCCAACTACGGACGTCTCGCGATCAAACCGAGTATTTGTTATGCGGCAAATTTCTTTATTTCATTGTAAACTTTTCGTCTTATTGCCCTTTGTTGTAGAGTTCATGATCCACGTGGCTGCGTTCACAATAAAACAATCGCACGAGCTCAGTAAAGTTAATTGAAACTTAAAAATTTATTGCACTGCGCAGATCAAGTAAAAAAGAGCACGTAATTACAATGTCAGACAAGACAAATAGCGGTTACAGTGATGACATTGCCACTGGGTCAATTTCAGCTGCAAAGTGGTTTTCAAAATCACTACAGCACGAGCTGAGCTAAATGCTAACTGATAATTAAGAAATAGAAAACATGTACCGTGTTTCTATCGAGTTATAGAAACACGAGTGAAAGTTTGGGAGAACGAGAAATGCTGTGGGAACACGAGCCGCAGGCGAGTGTTTCCACAGCTTTTTCGAGTTCTCCCAAACTTTCACGAGTGTTTCTATAACTCAATAGAAACACGAAGAACATGTTTTCTATTTCTTTTAGAAAACACCGCGACGAAAAAAAGAAAAGCAACTTGTTAGCTTTGATTATCAAAATGTAAATTCTCTTTGCTCGCGTCATCATTACGTCAACAGCTCGTGCTAGTTCTGTGTTTCTATCGAGTTTTAGTATAAATCTACTAGTGTTCTATCACAAATGCCGCGCTCTGATTGGCTACGCTACTCACTATCTATTCTGTGATAGATAGTGAGTAGCGTAATGGCGGCCGCTTCTTCACGTTTTCGAAGTGTCCGTGTAGAGGATTTAGGCAGTTTACTGGTCGAGGCTGTTCCAGAAAAGACAAAATTTTGAAGGACTAGTAGATTTATACTAAAACAATTAGATTATTCGCTCTCGATTTCTATGCGTGATAGTTGACTCGGGCTGCGCCCTCGTCAACTATCGCGCGATAGAAATTTCGAGCTCATAATCTAATTGTTTAATAGAAACACGATTTCTAACCAATCAGCGCGCGTACTTTCTTAGGACTGTTTTCTAAAACTGATTCGAGAACAAACATCATAAACGTTGCGAAATTTACTGAAGTACCAGCAAATACAAGAAACTGCCTACACAAAATTGCCACCAGTTTTCCTGTTTTTTTTCTTTTCGACTCGTGGAAACTTGAATGTTCCAGAGGCGACAAAAGAGGCTTTCCCTTTCTTTCCTGTCTTGAAATTAGAAACAAAGCAGGTTTTCATTATGCCATAGCGTGAAGTATACGGGAACCATTTAAATTCGTCTCTACATTGAACGGGTCTTAAAGCCACTTATCTGTGAGGCCAATTTTTTTGAGGAGTCGAGCTTCGCTGTACGATCCAAGAGAAGCGAATAAAGTAACGTTTTCAATAATTATCCTCTGGGGGCGTACCACTCTCTCTTTGTTATTGTAAACGAATAGTATAACAACAAGCGGTTATTTTCAATCGACAGCACCACACTGCGGCACACAATAGCTTTAAAGGTCATTTGACTGGCTTGATTGCGATTTAACTCTTTTCCATACGACCCAAAAATTAGCCAAAATGACACACTTTATATTTGTTATGATTTCTCTCCAGGAAATTACACAAGCAAGGCAAATTATGCCTCAAATGAAAGGGAAAGTATAAAGCTACAACTCAGAAAAATTTTGGAGCCTACAAGGTGTTCCTATTTTTGCTAATACATAATTTATGCATAGCATTTGCATACATTATTATACAATAAATAGCTTTAGAAAGGCAGAGGTCCTTGATGAATTGATGTTTACACATGATGTACAAAGAGGAAATGTTTCCTATCTTATGGAGAAGATATCCTGACAGTTTGGCTGAAAAAGAATAAAAATATAATATCTTATGAATTTTTTTTGTAACCCTACCCAAAAGGAGTGAAACCTGATACTGGGAGTGTAATGTCTTTTGTCCTCGCACAGGAATTTGTTACAGTGGAAATCATTATCTCCCATAAAAGATAAGCGAGTAGGTTCCCTCAAAATACATATTTCAACCCACAATCACCAACCCTGATGGATGCAGGCCTTCAAAACTACATCAATTAGCATAAATTATAAATTCAGAACTCAAATGATGGCACAAATATAGACCAGGTGATTAGAAATAAGCAAGGCAAAATGTTCTAAGTGTTCCCTGTCATAGTAATGAAAATTAGAGCCAATTTGAATGAGTTACAACCAACAAAGAACATATCACACTTTTGAACACATGAAACCGAAATAAACAACAAAAGAATCCGTCAGTTCAAATAAGCTCTAGCAAAAATATAACACATTACAATAATGGTTACTCTCGATCGATTGTGAATTTTTTCAGACCAATTCTTGTAACAAATGAAAGCGAGATAGATCACAAAAGGAGCCGTCGGTTGAAATACGATTAGAAAAAATATCATACGAATAACAAATGAAACCGAAATAAATAACACAAGAATCCGTCGGTTGAAATAAGCTTTAGCTATCATATTTCATAAAAGTATACATACAATCGATATGGAATTTGCTGGCATTTTTATCTCACTTTACTTCACAGAAAGCGTAAATTTAAAACCAGGCTTTACAATCAAACGCAAATTCATTCATCATAGGCCGCAATCGATGTTGCGTGCATTTGAATGAACAAACAATCAGCTGTTTGTCTCGCGCGAGAAGCGTCCCCTTGAAGTACAAAGCCGTTAACAACAAATAAAGACATTTGACGAAACATATAACACTTTTATGTCTAAAACATGAATTGTGGATGTTTTTCAAAAGAAAAAGCATGGGTTTCCACGCTTGAAGCAAAAGGGGACGAAATTCCATCGCATTCGAAGCCCGACGGCTTGCTCTCTCCAAGCGACGATTCAAAATTTCACTACACCATCAAGCGATCCTTCACCTCGATTCGTCGCTATAAAGACCTGAATGCCTATCCAAATCGTCGTCGTCATCTTCTCTCATCCCCAATGCGTCTTCGCCAAGGTCAAAGTCACCAAGAATCGCTGCCGAAGCTTCTTCTGCGGAGTAATTCTTTCTTCGCAAAGAAGACGCCATGGTTCCACAAGAGAAGAACAGAGAGAAATAAATTCAAATGCTCGTGGTGTCGCGAGATTGCATTGTTGCCACGTGAAACTCGGCCTGTGATTGGCTAATTACAATAGCTCGTTACTGACGAAATTTCGTAGCGATCCGACGAATCTTCGCTGATTTAGCGAAATTTTCCGAATGATTCATATATGAATCATTTCTGGTGGGGTGTATGGAAAAGAGTTAAGGCAACCAAAATTGAACAGTATCGAATTCCGGCGGAAGTGAAAACTAGTTTTACTATCAAGCCGTGGGTCTTAACAGTAATTGCGGTGAACGCTCTTTTTTTCGTTCGATTAAAATAGTTATGTATTGTTATTAACTTTCTTGAGGAGAGACACGTGCTAGCTAATTGTTGGTATTGTTCGTTCTCCCTAAAAGGCCGTCTTGTTTGAATCATAATGAGATATAAGAAACATCAATAGTAAAAAGTTGGCTTAAAGCAAGTCAAGTTTGAGCTCAAAAAAAGAATAAAACATACGCTTGTTTTGATTCCAAAAACGAGGAAAACGAAGACACTCGTCAACAAAAATACATATTAAATGTGCAATAAACAATCAAGAATTTTTTTTTTGCTCTCAACACATTCAAAGTCAACAAGAGTTTTGTTTCTAAAGCTAAATCAATTTCTCTGCAAGCATGGAGGGGGGGGGTGGGGGGTGATTCGCTTCTGCTGCACGTTTTCTTTCTCACACTTTTTTTCTTCACATTTTTCGACTAATACATCTCCGTCTTTCGGTTTCATGCACCCTTGTTACACCACACCAAAATGGAACCGTTATTTTTCAAGCTTTAGGAGAAAGAGGGCGGTTGCCTGCTAAAGTTGATTTAAACAAATCTTTCCGTTGCCTTTGTTTTAGCAGCTGGCTGTCTGGTGAAAGCCGTTCAGTGTTTCCGACCATGAGATGGAGTCCTGTATAACAATGCTTCAGGTAAAGCAAATTTCTAAATAACCCGGCAAAGCATTCGGCCTTCAAAGAATAGCAGTGAATGCACTCGTTAAGAGCCCCAAAATTCAGAACGAAAGAAACAAGGAAAACGAAAGAAAAAGCCTTATAAACGAAGTCAACTCGTATAGCTGGGAACGCATTCGTAAGGAAGCTAAATTCATAACAAATCCAACCAGGAAAGGAAAAAAGAAAACGTTTTCTACTAAGTCAAAGCGACTAAAAAACTTCAAGGTTAAATTGGAAACAGCAAATGTCTGCGAAGCAGATCTTTTTAGAGCAAACAGATAACAGTGTTTTGTGTTGATGCTACCTTAACTCTTATGTTACCTACTCACTCTTGAAATCTTTCTAGACCTTGACTGCAAGAGTAATTCTGAATTTTGCTAAGATATTTTCTGAGAGCAGCGTTTTTAACCAAGAGTTTGCAGAACATAAAGCCCCATGTCTGAGCCGCGGCTTTCACCATAGACCTTTTCAGTATTTGCTATGCTTTCACTAAGAAGTATAAACAAGGTAGTTAGTTTCTGAAGAAACTGCATGGTACTTTGTCTGTGGAAAATTGGAACACAAAACTGAATGGTTTGTCAAACTAGTTGATATCAAGTGTCATTCAAGTTTTACCCCCGTAAGAGCAAGGGAACTTACGTTTCGAGCGTTTCAATAAAGCATTTTCTGTGTGTCTATTAACAATGGTGGTGTGAATACATTCTTAAATGCAATCTCAGTATGTCAACAAAATATTTCCGAATTTTCATTGTTACCAGAAGAAAGCTTTGGTTAAATTTAAAACTTGAAAGAGAATGGCTATATATTAGAAAAATGTTTCTCCTTGCGGATAAATCACGGACTAATTACTAACTGTTGAGGCTTTCTCAAATTCGTCCACATGTATAACGCTGAATATCTCCGAGGTGTTTGCTTTCTTTTTGTCCCGCTTAAAGATGACGAAACCGCGACCGGCGCCAGACTAAACGGGACATCCATATCATTTAAAGATTTAACCCTCAGATAAGAGGAGTTTTAAAAAGCCGACCATATTTTTATGTAGCTATAAAGCACACGGGAACAACGACAGTGTACTCGGGTTTACAATATTGTCGAAACAAGAGACTGTAAGAGTACCAGACGAATGAAATACAAAAAACCGGTTGCTTCAGGTCGCGAGCTTCTGAATTCTTCCAATTTTTTTCAAACTTCTGAAGTGTACTCATAATTAGAACGACTTTTCGATAAATTATGAGATAACTGTTGTCCGAATAACAAAGCGACAACAAAACGACGCCGACGGAAGAAAATCACGCCATGCTATTTGCATCCCGGGTCGAACCGGGCAGTCACTAGCATTTCTCAGTTTCTCATTTTGAGCGACAAAATCGTTTACCGGGGCCCATTTCCGAATTGACCTTTGTAATATTAACCAAAATGTTATTAAAGATATTTTTTTTCTTTTACAAACCAGTTAAAAATTCACAGATATGTAAGGGATCGATCATTGTTGTGAGGGATGGGAAGCTGGTGGTATTAGGGGGGCCATAAGAAAAAAAACTTCTTTTGAAGTGGGGAGGGCATCCCAAAAACTTAGAGAAATATTTTAGCAATACTTTTATGTCATAATTTTTTAATCCGAAATAAACTTCTCTTTCTTTTGATTTGTGCTCTCTGATAAACAGCTATCTGTGGTATTAGAAATTGGGGGAGGGAGGTCATCCGAAAAAATTACAGCTTCAAGGGGGGGTCATGCAATTTTTAAATGGTGCTTCCCGAATCACACCAACACCCCCTCCCACGGAAAAAATGAACGGTCCCTAAGAGAGCTTAATACAATAGTGTTTTGTCTTGCGATATTGTTAAAAATACGAGAAGTCTGTGTAAAGCTTCTGAGAGACTTCAACCTTAACGTTACTGACATTGTGGACTAAGAGAGAAAAGTTGTTTTTATGTTATTTATATTGCGTGTACATTATAAAGCCCTCAAGGGAAGAGCTTTGCAAATATGGCACGAGCAGCTAGTTGTCCATTTTCAGCCACGACCGCAAAAAAAACCTCGCTTTGTTGAAACCATCGCAGTTCTGTTCAACCCGCTCCGGCTATTGTCTTCTCTCGAGCGGCAAGTACTAAAGTCGACAATAGCCAAAGAAAAAAGATAAAAACGCTTCAGAAACTTACGAAAAACTTAAAAAATTTAAAGGAAGCTCAAATAATCGAAAACTGCCTTAACACTTTAGTTTTAGTCGCTGTTGTTCTAGCTTGAGTGATGATGTGCAACGAGCCATTTTGCGCCGATTTGTTTTCCAAGCAAGATGGGCTTAATACACCTTAAAAAATGGAAATCTTGTTAAAACAGATTGTTAGACATTTACATTTAGCGGAAATTCACACTTTTGGTTACAGGTAGCGACTGAAAACAAGACAGCGAACTGAGAGAATGGACAGCAATAACACGTGTTGGTCCATCTGCCTTGTTACCTAAGTGACGAACTGTTACGCAACTAAATTCAATTCTTTTTTATGCAGCTGTTGCTACAAAAATCCTTTTAAACAATTCCACCACACTTTCCGTTACCTCAAAACATTTTTTAATGAACTTCAAAATAACCCGCCCTAAAAGTTTAATGACTTAAGTCTCAACCTACTGTTACTTGGTGACGTCTCTTTCAAATAAAAACAACAATTTTACCAGAACCAAAAATTTTACATTCGTGCGCATGGTGTCAAACCAAGGAGGTTGGTTTCAGATTCGAAAAAGATAAGATTTTGTACAGCTTTAGTTTGTGTTTTGTTATTCAAGTGATGTATTTTCAAAACCATGCCATGTTGCCTTCATTTGGAAAACCAATGAAAAGTCTCTTTTATGTGGCGCTGTTTACTTTGCAATATTTTCCAAAGTGAATTCATTAGAGTTTTTGTTCTTTTTTTGTTTAAAAGATTTGTTTTAGCATGTTAAGACAGCTGATTATGGTGGAAATGCAGTATTACAACATAAAACGTGATTTTCAACGCTTTATACTAGCAAACCGCCTTTCAGTCGCAGGTTGATTCGGCCGAGGAACCTGTAATCGTTATTTGAACAGGACTGAATATCACCCACACAATCTTACAAGGCACCTGGTTTGAGATGAAATATGGTACTTGTTGGGCATACCGCGAATATTCTCACAGTCTCCCTTCTTACTTTATAATAACAGTCTGAGGCACTGGCTTTAGAAATATTTCAGTTACCTTCGAAGCAGGAAGGCTTTTGAAAAAACTTAACTTCAGAACGCAATTTAACCAAGTCCTTCAAAGAGGGATATCGTAAATTGCTCTAGATTTCGGCCACGTTTAATCAGGTTTCCGTATTCCGTATTCAGTATGCCAAGTTACAATTTTTGCAATCCGTTTAAATCTTGTGCAGTTTTTAATCATCCATTCTTCTTGAACCGTTCGCTTTATTCTTTTGACGTTTTTCTAAGCGATTTTAACTATATTCAAATCGATTATAAAACCAACAAACATTTAGCAGTAGAGCAGGAGCAATGTTCAGAGCACGCTTAAATTAACGAGATTTAAGACTTACATCAATGGAATTTCAAGGCCGAGGGTTCAAGTTCTTTAACCGATTTTGAATCAATGATTTTAACTGTCGAATCAATGAAGTCGCACGGATTTTCGTGTGCGTTCGAGACAGAACACGCGTGGCAAGCCGACCGACAAAAACCACGACCCGGCCACGCGTTCTCTCGAGCGAGTACTTGCTAGGAGAAGTCAAGTAGGTAACCCAGCTCTAATAACCGCGAGATGATGGTAAACATTATGCAGTTTTCAATGTTTATAAGCTTTCACATGACAGTAGGGTCGGCCGGATGAATTCCCCTAGCCCCGAGTAACGCTTGTTGGCTCGAGTTGAAAATTTACTGCGGACAGTAAATAGATAAATACAGGAGTCCCTCCTGGATAAATAACAGCGCAAAATTCAACCCGGTTTAATCACTTTCATTCAAACAACCACTTTCCTCGCGTTATTTTGTTCTACATTACACTATTTGTCATGATGGGTGTATCCATTCACCCTTATGGCCGACGGTGTGAGGTTTTCGTTTTTTAGATAGTCTGACTCAGCTAGGGGCAAACAACATGCTCTGTAGGCTGGCACCCTGGGGTCATGTCAGAAAGGGGAAGTTTTCACCACCCGGGGTTGTGTGAAGAGGTCGTAACAAACCCTAAGGGCTAATGGCACCTTTAAACTGATAGTCTGCGATGTTCGCCGTCAGGGCAGAACAGACTTTTGTTAGGGACGGACCATTAGAAAAGTGATGAGGGGGGGGGGGAAAACAAAAAAAAATTCATGCAAGGGAAAATGCCAAGAAAAAAAATTCATGCAATGAAGAAGGTAAAAAAAAAATTCATGCAGAAGGAAGGTCCAATTGTGACTTTTTCACACGTAGTAAAAAAAATTCGTGCAGAGGGGTTCACCTGAAAAAAAATTCCTGCACAAGCAGTGGGCGAAAAAAAAATTCGTGGAAGCTGAAAATTCTCCCCCCCCCCCCCTATCACTAATGGTCCTTCCCTAATAGAAATTTTAAAAAGAGCTAACTTTAAAAACAAAATGACCTCATCGAATACAATTTAGTGAGTTTCAACGTTTAGCGAAACAATTTTAAAACTAACGTGTCTCCGGGAAACTTGTATTGATACCTATTCTAAATAAATCCGAACAAAGCAATACATCTTTGTAAACGCTCACTTTTAATTTTTGCTTCCAGGAACAAAAGGAATTAAAGAACTCACACCAGAAAGTTAGTTTTCGAAAGATGTTCATAAATGCCAAGAGTTTGTAAGTGACAAAAAGACAGGCTGGAAAAATTGCTGAGAGGTTTTTCAATTGGACTCTACCCCAAGAAAGAGGACGTAAGATCGATGTTTTTTCGATAGCAGCGGAAGCGTGTCCTGATACGAAAAATACTCCATTGAAGTAGAACAGCTGAAAGAAATAGATTTCTAGTTTTGTTTGATATTTTAAATACTCAGTGACACCCAAACGAACACTTAGGTGAAAGAAATATATAAGAACTCGATGTCCGTCCGTCAACGTAATTGAAAGCGAGTCAAATACAAAATAAAGCTGACCTTCAAAATGAAGAAGAACTGAAAAGTTTCAACAGAGTTCGACGACGAGCAACTTAAAAACTTTATTTATACAGGGTAGCACGTAATAGCCATAGACTAATAAACTTGTGGCCGTGATTCAGTAAATCAAAGGTCGACCACAACACCGGGGTCTACGTCCCCTACTCTTTTCGAACAGAGTTGTGGGATCTTTAACGTCCCACAAGTGCTGTGAGACGGGGCCAACGGTTTTTCGTCCTTATCCGATAAGACTAGAATGTCTAACCATTTGCAGATGTCATACCAAAGGCAGCACATTCTCCTCAGTTATTTTATGACCTTGAGTGTTGGTCCGGCCGAGGTTTGAACTCAGGACCTGCAGCTGCCGCACGACAGACCGGCACTCTGCCAACTCTAGCTCTACCAACTGAGCTAACCGGGCGACGGAAATGCATGGGCTTGCATCGCTAGTGCAACACTTCACGCACTATGAAGGCCATTTGCCAACTTTCAATTATGTTTCTTTCTATAGCAACTGCGTTTTACTAGTATCCCATCATGATTGAACACCTAGGACAGCGGGCTCAATCAAAAGAAACGAAAAGTCTTTGACTCTTTCCAGTATATTAGTTTCAAGTTTTTCATTTAATTGGAAAAATTTAAAGCGTGTAATTAAACTCGCTTACGAGTATAAAAAGTACTTTAAGAATGACGCAAAGTCAGTAGATTTAAGAGATAATAAAAATTTGGATTTTCTAAGCCGTAGCCATGGTCTACGCCCGGAGCGGGGGGGGGGGGGGTACTCCCATACATATGGGCTGTATAAATATAGGTATGTGCCGCGGGATGGGGTATGGCTTTTGAGGCTCTCGATCCTTAAATAGGGTATCATTTTTGCACATGTTGGCATCGTGTTCCCGGTGTGATCCTTAGATAGGATACCTAAATTGTATCAGGCAGTCTACTATACTATGCTTGGTGCTCACTTCCAGTAATCTTACAGAAACCGCGAAATGAAGTTTGCATAGGGTGTCAATCTTCGGGTTTGAGCCTTAAATAGGGTATCAATTTTCGTTTGCTTTATCCTGAGATAGGGTCAGGGTTTAAGACCCTTTGCGGCACACACCTATCCGAAACTTATGGGAGTACCCCCCCGGGGGTCTACGTGAAGGTTAAAATGACAATTACCATTACAAAGAGAAAATGTTGTCAAAAACCTTCATACGACATTTTCCTTTTCAATGTACCTCCAACTGCGCTTTGTTATCAAGACTGCTGAACGAAAACCGAAAACCAATTTCCTCGAGTTAAACCAGTGAAAGTAACGCTCGGTTGTTCTCTATTCAGAGCCGACACACACGAGAGTTTTTCTAAGGGACATTTATATTCCCTCACCCTGGCCATTGGAACAGAAAATTTCGTCCATAAATTTCGTCAAACCACATTCCGAATGTTCAGTTGTTTGCTTGCGACCGGGGCTTGCGCTTGCGTTCAGCCATGTCTCGAGCCATCTATGGCCTGAGAACGCGACACATAGAAGCGACAAATATAAGCGCTGTAAACATATTAAACTTGGAAAAAAAAGTCAGAGCCACTTTTATGACTTAGGATTTAATCTGCCCACATGAAAGGTTCGAATTTAAATCGCTTTGACCATGATTTATAACTCAACTTAAGTAGGACTCTAGAGTTACAATAAACCATTTCTAAAAAGTTTGACTTATATGATATGACTCTGCGAGCGACATTGCACACTGTTGAAACTTTAATTAAAACCACATTGTGTTTCTCAAGGTTCGTCTAAATAATGAACGGGTAATATATATTAACAAGCCAGGAGGCCTGTTTTTCCGGAAACCAAAACTGATTTAGGCGAAATCTGACGTCTGTAAGTGTTCAACGTCTTTGCTTGGACATTTTGATTTGATTGTTTTAGTGGAAATTGCCAGATTTTTGCGAATCCCTCATTCCTAAGAAACCTCTACACTTCAGAGCTAACGAAGTAAGCAAAAATCCCTGGAGTAGACAGAGGGATTTAGAACCACACAATGAAATAACACAACCAGCACTGTTTTACGGCCGTCTTTTTGGTGAATGGCACACTGCATGGTTTGATCCACAGATGAAAACATTAGCTCCAGACTATATCGTAAAACAAACAGTGTCACAGCACAGTACGGTTTAGTAGCCTTCCAACGAATGGTCACAACGCACGATTTGATCCACAGGCAAAATTTAGAATCACTCTGTATAGTAACGCAAACAGTACCACAGTACAGTACTGTTCAGTAGCTTTCCACAAGAATGGTCCCACTGCATGCTTTGATCCACAGGTAAACATTGAAAGTTAGAACCACACTGTATAGTAAAACAAACAGAACCACAGCACAGTATTGTTCAGTAGCTTTACAAAGAATGGTCACGGCACTGCATGCATGGTTTGATCCTCAGCGGAACAAATTAGAGCCAAACACGGTATAGTAAAACAAGCGGTAATCACTTATGATAAACGGCGTTGATAATTTGACACATTCTCGTTACTGGTGTCGTATCAGTGGAATCTATGAGGATCACTGAAGAGAATTTGTATCTTGAGTTATGACATATAGATGCATGGGGCCCACTAAGTGAAAAGCTGGCTCAATGCTATCAATTAAAATTCATAATTGCAGCTAGAATTGAAGACTTCCTACAGACTTAAACGCTTAAAAAAGTATGTGGCTAAGCCAGCGAGAATGGTTGGCCCGCGCGTCACTTTCTAACGAGCGCAAAAACACGCGTTAAATTGATTCAAGAGTCACTTTCGCGCGCAAAGTTCGTTAGCGCCGACTGACGCGCGCTTTTAACAGTTTTTATTCTCGACGTTTTCTGTTGCACAACCAGTTAACGCTTTTCCGGTACGCGGTGCTTGGCATTCTTAAAGGAGTAAGTTTTGCAAGTTGAAACATGGTTCGCTTTGTTATTAAGTGTTCGCGCTCTTTTTTACGTAGATGGTACGCGTGAGAAAAGGTCTACGATTGGTCAAATTTCGCTGACATTTATTTTACACTTTCCCATCATCATTGGTTGCAATCTCGTTCCCCATAGGGGAGGGGCGATGGATGAGGTATAAGTAAAATTTTGACCAATCATGGATTCTGTAATATGGGTTTGATATCGATGCGAACTTTACTGATTTATTGCCTGATAAGAAAAATTAGTGAGATTCTGACCATTTAGAGACCATGATACACCGCTGCACTTGTGACAGAGTGTTGCCAATTTGCTACCTAATAAGGTAAAATGTCAGCGAAATTCTGACCAATCGTAGACCTTTTCTCACGCGTACCATCTACGTAAAAGAGAGCGTGAACACTTAATAACAAAGCGAACCATGTTTCAACTTGCAAAACTTACTCCTTTAAGAATGCCAAGCACCGCGTACCGGAAAAGCGTTGTGAAACAGAAAACGTCGAGAATAAAAACTGTTAAAAGCGCGCGTCAGTCGGCGCTAACGAACTTTGCGCGCGAAAGTGACTCTTGAATCAATCGTTCATTTGTGTTTTCCACTCCTATAATAGTAGAATCGGGCTATAATAAAATCGGGATTAATCTGCGGTTTATCACAGAAATGAAAAAGACATCAAATACACGCCAAAATAGCTTACAGTATTAGCTTTGGTGTTTGATTGTATATAAACGTGCTCGCCAGTGCTAGTAGTTTTGCGCATAAATGACTAAAACTATTTGTGGCTCAAAGACGTATGCGGAACGACGCGATTTAAGTATATTCGCACTTACAATGGCGGACAACTCCAAAAACCTTTGACCTATCATAAACAAGCTCATTTGTTAACGGACGTGGAGTGGGCAGTAGGTTACGCGCGCTTGAAAGATTTGGTGCGATGTTCTGTTGCGCAGTGTAATCTTACCAACAAGAGCTTGCTTTCAGAGAAATTTGTAGACATGTTTTCTCTTTTGAGCACGACACAAAAAGAAACAGTTATATACGTGAACATTGTATTTCGACGCTGAAAATTGTTACAACGATTATTTTTTCGTGTCTGGTTTATCTGTTGCAATTTAACATTAGCTTTTGCCCGCTGACTGGAAATCCCGCGCAAACAGCGTCATCTTTTCCTACTCGGGTAGCTGATCACGGGGCATTTAAGGTTCGACTTGCTCTCCCACGGATTTAGGTACATACAAAGATTATATGTTTCCCAGATTTCAATTAAAACCATAAAGCACAAAAACGAAGTGAAAAATCATATATTAATCCCTTCCACATCTTTCCTTAGGTTTTGCGACAATTTTAAGAAACTTGTTATTTACCGCCCTGCGGCACAATTAATTTAAATTCTCGGCACACTGAAGCGCAAGAATTGTCCATTTTTCAGGTAAGCTATTCGACATTAAGGGTATTAACACGCTTGCGCATGTCGTCAAACTGAGAAATTCTGCGGTAACACGGACAAATCTAAGATCTTAGACAATGCAACACAATGGCGGGAAGCTGATTTTCTTGTTGTCACTTTATGGTTTCCTTGACAACGTTAAGATCAAAGTCGTGTGATATGTCCTGTGTGATAAGTCGTGTGATAAGCCCGCGTCCCCCTTGATTAGCCGTCGTCGTTCCCTACCTCTAAGTCAAAGGGACGCGGGGCTCTGGGAGCGAGATTGAGTCAGGTGTTGCTTTGAAACATTTCATGACGAAAAAAAAAACACCCAAAATTATGGGTGGCTCGGAGGGGCCCGGTTTTCTACACATGCGTAATAGGAAAGGGGAGCGAGACATGGTTTTGCTTTCCACTCATTTCGTCGTTTCTTTCTTATTGTTTAAATGGAGACCAAGTTAATCATTGCAGACAACCGTGTCCAGCTGGCCACGTGGGCCGAGGCCACAGATGAGAGCCTTCTCTTTACTTGATCAGCGGTTGATCAGGACATAAAGAAATCGGAGGCCTATGTAAACGAACTTTGGTTACGAATTACACTAAAAAACCTTTGCCTCAGAATGCTATCAACTATTGAGAAACAACTGAAATGATACATTGTATTAAAATAATCAAGTTCCAAGGCCACCGGAAATTAGCCGTACCCTTTGGACCAATAAAATTGGGGAAAATGAGCTAAATGTATGAGAAATATCTGTATCAACTGGTTAAGTAATCTCCATTTTAGTAATTCCTTAGAGGATGTGTCTTAACAATGTCTTTTTGAAAAAAGTTTAGCTTTTCTTCATCTAATTAAAAAGGTTGTCTCGCAAAAAAAAAAAAAACTTTATTGAATTATAAATGTCTCATGCGAACTCTATGGAGGTCCATTTCCGCCAAAATTCGATCTTTGTATTCGATTTAACAAATTGACCTCAGTTTTTTATGCGTCTGTCCTCTTATTAATGATAAATTGCGTCATAACATTGTCAAAGTGTTGTAGATCCACGAGCCGATAGGCGAGTGGATCTACAACAAACTTTGACAATGTTATGACGCAATTTATCATCAATAAGAGGACAGACGCATAAAAAACTGACGTCAATTTGTTTTTTACAATAACAAAACGCGAAAAAGGTCAAATGAAGACTTAAATGAAAAGAAAACGCAAGTAAACAGCAAGTAAACTCGAAAAATGCTGAATTTTATTTAAATTGACGCAATCAGAGCGCAACTATTCTCAATAACTTTTCTCGCCTTCTCATTGGCTTGTGACAACACGTAATACAATTTGATTGGGTAAAAATCTAAATGTTTGACAGCTCACTTATCACGCGAAATACCTTGCATAAATTAAAATTTTATGTGTCTGTACTCTTATTGATGATAAAAATTAGCCAATCAGCGCGCGAGAATTCGCTCAGTTATTGTAAAAACTCGACTTGCTGTATTTTATGCTACCTTACACAATGCGACATCCAACTGTGTTGATTTCGCACTCTATCAAGTTCTCGTATTGGTTACGCTACACTATCTATTCTGTGTTAGTAAAAATCTACCAGTATACTAATGCAAATGCCGCAATCTGGTTGGCTGAGCAACTGCATACTATCAGCCATTAGTATCACCCAACTAGTGGACTATTGCAAATGCCGCAATCTGATTGGTTATGCTACTAGAGGTCTATTAGTAATAGTCCTCGAGTAGCGAAATTCGTGGCGCTTTCTTTTGTTTTATTCCCAAATAAATCTTTCTTCAACTTGCATTTGCTAACTTTATTATTGCTTTTTCTGTCCGACTAGCTGGGTGATACTAAAACAATTAGACCCTTCGCCCTCAAGGGCTACAGGTCAATAGCCCATTCGGCTTCGCCTCATGGGCTATTGACCCGTAGCCCTTGCGGGCTACGGGTCTAATTGTTAATTAGACTGCAGCACTTCCTACCAGTTGTTAGCAAGATATTGGGAAGAATTGTCATTGATCGCATTCGCATGGGGATTGACCACAGGCTCCGAAAGGAACAGGCTGGATTTAGACCTGGTAGAGGGACGACGGAGCAAATTTTCATCTTACGCAATATATTAGAGCAACTGAATGAATGGCAGGCAACTCTGTATATCAATTTCGTAGATTTTGAGAAGGCGTTCGACTCAGTGCACAGAAACGGCTTATGGTTGATAATGAATCAGTATGGTATCCCACAGAAGATCATGAACATAGTTAAAGCGCTGCACGATGGCTTTGAATGTGCTGTTGTCGAGGAAGGAGCAACCTCAGAATGGTTTGAATTAACGACTGGTGACAAGCAAGGATGTACAATGTCTGACTTTCTTTTCCTGCTCAGTATCGATTGGGTAATGAGGCATACTGTGAAAGAAGAGGAAACCGGGCTGAGGTGGAAATTTACATCAAAACTTGAGGATCTCGACTTCGCTGACGATGTAGCTTTAACTTTCTCAACACAAAGGCACGTGCAGTTGAAAACAAACAGACTGGTCGAAAATGCAGAAAGGACACGCCTTCCGGTAAATGTCGGGAAGTGCAAAGTCATGAGAGTTAATGCAAGAAATAATGAAGCCATCACAGTGAATGGTCTGGCGTTGGAAGATGTAGAGAAGTTTATCTATCTAGGAGCCGCAGTATGTAAACAAGTGGGCGGAGAAGAAGACATCAAGGCTAGACTAGCCTGGCTAAAGAAAGCGAGGAGAGCGTTTGTGAAACTAAATCGAGTGTGGAATTCCAGCAGTGCGGTGTCGAGGAAGACGAAGATCAGGTTATACAAAACATTGGTCAAACCAGTTCTCATGTATGGTTGAGAAACATGGAAAATCAAGAAAATCGATGTGTTTCAGAACCGATGCCTGAGAAGGATAATGAAGATTAAATGGCAAGATAAAATTAGTAATAGAGAGCTACTGGAAAGGGCCAACCTGGAGAGGGTGAGTGAAGAGGTAAGAAGAAGGAGATGGCGATTTATTGGACACATCCTCAGACAACAACCTGACAATGACTGTGTTACAGCCCTGCCACGGACCCCAGAGGGAAAGAGAAAGAGAGACCGGCCAAAAACAACCTGGCGGCGCACAGTGGAAAAGGAGAGGTCCAAAGCAGGGTGGCAGTCCTGGAGAGAGGTGCGCACTGCAGCGCAAGACAGGAATCGATGGAGAGCACATGTGGAAGCCCTATGCGCCAACTTGGCGCTAGGGGACAGGTGAAGGTGAAGTGACTTGGTTGAAGATCGTTTTCAAAATGGCGACGTCTTCGCGCTTTAGCTAAGTTTCGCAGGAAGGCTCACTATTTTTTTCACCGACACATGATTCGTTTATTATGACTTTTACTAAAACAATTGAATTATTCGCTCTTGAATTCTATGAGGTGATAGTTGACTCGGCCTTCGGCCTCATCAACAGTCGCCCCATAGAAATCTCGAGCTCATAATCTAATTGTTAAATAGGTATAAATCTACTAGCGCTGTATCAGGAATGCTGTTCTCTTATTGGTTACGCTACTTACTATTTATTCTAATAAAAAAAGAGATGAGAGAGTAGCATAACAGGGTGCACGCGGTTAACAAAATAGCCTTCTATGCTGGTTTCTGTGATGAGGGCAAACCCTGAAACAACTATCACGTGATAGAAATCTTGAGTCATAATCCAGTTGCTAAATAAAAAATTGCTCCCATCTCTCCTTGCAGGCAGGCTATCCTTGTGAACCAGGCTCCAGGCGTCACCCTGCATTCATTCCAAATCCCAATTTCTGTTGTCGGTCATGTTAAAGGAGAAAACAGTAAAAAAAAGTGCAATATTAAAGGCCCGTTATTTGCACTTGCTTAGTAGGCAGTACAGCTCTGGAATGCTATGTCATGTAATAAATATATTTATCAAGAATCTCAGTGAGTACAAGAACTGTGCTTGGTCAATTCAGCGGTACATGATCGCTTAAGTAACAAGTTTGCTCTCTTCGTCAAAATACCCTTTTAGACAATTATAATTAAAGCTTGATATATAGATAAAGAGATGGTACAATTTACTTTGAAGCTTAATAGTTGTTAATTATATTTGTCAACCGCTTTAGTGTATATCGGCTTTTTGACCTTGGACATGCGCACTTATGATCCAGTGTTTACATAGCTGTTTATGATTACGCCATAATTTTCATTACGTGATAAAACTCATCGCTGAAATCACACTGTTTAGGCTGTCAATCACCTTTTTGTCGTCGTATTTTTGCCTCAAAAGAGAAAAAAGAGTGAAACTATAAAAAGGTCTTCCATGTCATTTTCTTTTATAGACAATAGAAATACCCAAAATACACAGAAATACCCAAATCTACATCCGGGACCCAAGTGACGTAAATGCAATACCTCTATAAGGGAACATAACATGACGTAATTTAGCCATTCTTGCGGTTGTTTACGAAAACAGTTAGTTTGTCTTTGAAATAAAAATAACTATATTGCAGCTAAAGAAATTTGAATTTTATTTCCTCGTGTTAAGTATTTTACCATTCGAAAAGTGGGAAAAGTTTTTTTCCGACGCTGTAAGAAAGCCTATGCCATGTAAAATTTTTAAGCGTTACATTAAGAAGTTTTTAATTGCTAAGTATTTCTTATTTTGTAGTCTGATATCCAGTTCCTTTTATAATTTTATTCATTTGTATGTGTATTGTCCTACCTTTTTAAATTGTTGAAATTAGATTCGTGATTTTTAATTTTTAACTTAGTTAGTGGGGACCTCCCTGAAAACCACATAATGTGATGGGAGCATCCTCTTTAAATATTTATCATTATTATTATTATTTTATCCTCATTAATTAAAGGAAAATATGGATTCGATTGATACAAGGTAATAAACCAAGGACTTCATTGATGAAATAACTGAATCACGTGCTAATTGCAACTTAAAACACGCCTTGTTGTGATACGTGGTGAAAAATATTTCAGAAAAACAATTGCTTTGGCTGTTCGTAATTTTAGGTTGCAAAAAAGGAAATACAATGTTTCGGTTGTTCTCAAACGAAAATCTGTTATTGTCAATGAACCGAAAAAGGCGACAGAAAAAAAAAAAAATTAAGACTTATACCCCGTTCACATCAAAGCTTAAACATGTTTAAATGCTGTTTAGCTAAACACAGTTTAACGTTGCTTCCTTAGTACCTGAAAAGCTGCTTAATGAAGTTGTCTACTACACATTTTGCACAAATAGAAAGAGCATGTTAAAGTTTATTTGAATCCTGAGTAAAAGCCCGTGTTCCACTGTTCGATAACCAATTTTCACATTTTAAAACATGATTTAACTTAAAATGTTTAGTTGGTGTGAATAGGGCATTAGTTGTCATTTGCCAGGCTTACAACGTCACCTCGCCTTCAATCAAGTCACCTGAAAAAGATTTGGGACTTGGGGGGTAGGGGGTGGGGGGAGGATTTGGAAAATTATGCGCTCTGGAAAAATCCTGACTACCCCCTGCTATTTGAAGATAATTAAGCCATTTGTGTTTGCAGTTTCGCCGTTTTAAAACCAGCTGCACACGGTGATCTGCACACTGTTACCTACAGATGCGTTTTCAGGGCTCCTCATTTTGATGAACGATAAATACAATAAAATGCAAATAGTATACTTCCGGGCAAATGAAATCAACAAAGTATTTGTCAGTGTCAAGTCATTTTTGTCTTCTTTGGAAGGTCAATCAAATCAGCTTCAAAAAATCGGGTCCTCCTCCAAGTACCGGCACAGATGACGTAAAACAAGGCCAGACAATAAAAAACGTGTCACTGAATAATTTACACACAATGGTGAAACAATGAGCTACGTCATCTGTGCCGGTACCTGGAGAAGGAACCAAAAAATCTGAATAAAATAAAGTCAGTTTTTATACCCAAAACTATTCATTTACGATGTTTATTACTACAGAATCGATTTGTAGAAGAAAATAGTTTTAAGCTTTGCTTCGCGGAAGCAGAACTTACGTCTTCCTATAGAGGAAAACAATTTAGCGTCTATAGTTGTCAGAATGGTTTTCGAAGAGTAAGTTTTAAAGGGAAATACAAAAACGTTTTCTCAGCCACTGAAAGTAAATTGTTCGAAGTTGTTTATAGCTCTCGTTTGAAACAAGCCATCTCTGTCCACTTTGCCCACATAGTTTTCAAGAGCTAATAGGAACAAACGAAGTGAAAAACACGAAAGAATTTGATTCGCGGAAAATACAGGGCCAGTTATAATGCGCTTTGAAGACAGCGGGCTTCAATAGCGAAACTCGAATTTAATTCTAATCTTCAAGATAACTAGAAAAGCCGCTGGAATAAAGAGAATATTTTTCCTCAAAGAGGAAAGGAAGTTTAAGTCTTTCTATAATTAGAATCACCCCCATAGGTTGATACACTGAGCAGTGTGCATCAATCAGAACCTCCTATTTGAAGTTCACATGGGAACCAATGCTAAATGAACAACTTCCAAAAGGTGTAAGACCAATACTGTACTGTGCTATATTAGCGGCGAATGAAAACATCCGTTTGCAGCGTAATTGAATTGAATGGTTCTTTAAATTTCGGAGTATTTAGTGGCTAGCTGGAGCTATTAGGTAAAGGTATAGTCCAGCGATAACCCAACGGAATGACTCGACAAAAACAAAAGCTAAATACATTTATCTAAAGGAAGGAAGCAAATAATTAACAATGCAAATTGAGAGATTTCTCCGACAGAAAAAATTTTAAATAATCAAAGACAAAATTTTAATGAGCGTTTGCTATGACATAAGATAAATTTACAGAATATATGATTTTTTCTTTAGCTGACACTAAACAAGCTGTGAAAGTAAACCTTTAAATCAAAGAGGGGTTTCAGGCTTATAATTTCCGGTTTGCTGTAAAAATCGTCTTTTTGTGTCAATATTTTGCAATGAAATCAGTAATTTGCATGCAATTGAAATGTTTATGTCCTAGAGCGAAAAGCCGAGCAAAGAAATTTTCAAACCACTTTATAGAATAATCTACTAAAACTATTTCTTCACGGCGAGCTTTTTAATAATCTTTTCTTTTTAAGAGCCTTTCTACTAGGGTACGACAGTGAATTGCCCTCACTGCGTAGTCATTAATTTGCCGTATTTTCTGTTTACGTCCAATCACCGGTCGTCTTGGTTGTCAGCTTGCAGACTTGCTAATGAGCTCGCAGAAAAAGTGGGATCAAGAGTGATTTGCACACCAGCAATTGTCGGTAGACAAAAATGGGCTGAAATGCGATCTAAACGGAAAACTCTCCAACCGAATTTGATTGTCAAACACAGCTTTCGAGCTAGGCAACGCGGAAATTAAAGCCACGTTTCTGTGCGTCAAAAATAGAAAACGACCTTTACGCTACCGACCGACGAAGGAACGAGGTGGAATTAAACCAACTTGCTCAGTTCTTGACTGAAATGGCAAAGACATTTTCCTCGAACACAGTGAGTACAACCGAACATTTAACGCTTATCTGTGTTTCCCTAGACGGAACTCAAGGGAAATTTTCCTACATTATAGAGGTAGATTCGACAAAAATATGTCTTAAACGGCAAGCTGTATCTTTCTCGTAAAAGAGGAATATACCACAGAAAACTTAAAAAGGCCGGTCACTGGGATAAATTTATGTTTTGAAATTAAAACTTCTGGAGGCCAAAAACAAACGCTCAAGCTTTAAATTATAATCTGTGAATGTAGCCCGTGCAAAGTCAAAATATTCGCCAATTTAAAGCCTTCGTGGAGTGTTTTACAGGAGGGGTGCTTAGTAAATAAATCGAAGAGGCGAGCACTCCCGAAGATTTTACACCTTTCCCATCGGACTTTTAACTTGGTTGTTCTGAGCCGTGTATTAGGTGAAAGTCACCGAGCCTCTATTTGCAATCTTCGTACAAATTCTAAATTCACAAAATTCGGCGATGTGATGATTTTAGCGTGTTTAAACGCAAGGAATAAATATGTAAGTAAAAAACCTTAAATTTAGGGTCGGTTATAATACTAGGAAATTCTTTGATAGCTCGGCTTCGTGGATGCTTGTGTTACATGCAGAACGTTGCGGGTTAAAAATTGGGATCATTCATTTGCGATTGAGCTTTTTAATACAGAAAATAAGTCTGGCTCGACTCCCTGCAAATAGACAAGATTTTCCTAACAAATAAATTCTTATGCGTCTATTAGGAGAAATGTAAGCAAAAGGCGGCTATATTTTGTTTCTGTACAGTTCCTTTTTCCAGAAAAAAATCACAGTTTCTAGAGAATGCGTCGCGATTATCGAGGCTTCATCGTTTTCCGTTTTGACACCAATATGTCCCAAAAATTTGCTTTAGAATTTGAATTGCAAATTTGCGACAATATTTGCCGATTCTTTAAAAGTTTCAATTGGTTGCCCCAAGAAACAGAAATGACCATGTCTTAAAATACATGCACTTAACAAAATTCATAGCAAAAAGAAGAACTGGACTGGTTTAAAAGAGTGCTTTTATCTCAGAAAATTATACTAGTTTATACACTTCCGAGAACCAAAAAAAACCTCTTTTAGCCTACACGTTTTGGTATATTTATCGCCAACTGGCTGTTGCAATAAAATGAATAATTCGAGATTGATATGTTCATTTGCGAGACATAAATACAACTCGTTGCTAGCCCAGAACATATTTTTTATACCTTGCACTTGAAATTCAACCATCATGTTCTTAATAACGAAGAAAAAGTAACAACTCTTATTACTAAGACCCTACTAAGAGGCAACAAAACCCTCTTAAATGGCGTAATGGGAAAACCCGGGAGGAGACAGGTGAAGGGGAAGAAAAAGATGTAAACAAACATTTCCTCAAGTATTTCATTGCATATTCAGACAGTGAGGGACTTACGACAAACTGAAAATATTTCGATAGAAAGCCTAGAGAGACAAAGTAGAGTTTCAATTTTGAATAAAACTTGCGAGCACTCACACGAAGTGACACATTTTCTAGATCTTTCTTCCCTTTCTTCCCGATAAGAAATCTGTTTCTCTGGTAACTTTTTACAACGCCTCGAATTTTTTCCAAGGACGTTTCGTGTCTAGAGCCAGCCAGCCCGTGCTAATTTTGCACATCTATTGACCCATTTCTATAGAAAATGAATTATGTCTAATCACTTTGATAAAGCTTGTATTCAAAATGTGTGAAAAATCAATCGTATTCGTGCAAGAGGTGTTAAGTTTACGGGGTGACATTTTAAAAGAGCTTTAGTTGCAGGTCGGGAAGTACACTTCAAAGAAATACACTCATCTATGGTGAATTTTGTAAACAAAGTTATCTCTATATATCCACTTTTCCAGACTGTTTAAAGCTACTAACAGATTATCCACTTATTTTACTTGTGAATATAGAAACTAAATAGGATGGTTCGTAGTACACTGTGGTAAGTTACGTTTTACAGTACATAGTGCGGTTCTAATGTTTTTTCACTTTTTTTTTCATGGCTCAATCCATACAGTGTGATCATTCTGTAGAGAGCTACTGAACAGTGCTGGTCCGTGGTAGAGTTTCTTTTACAGTAAATTCTGTTTCGCTTTTAATCATAATCACACTGCCCTGGGTACCGCAGTTTTTTCAATCTGTCATCTTTCAGCGTATCTTTCCCATGAAATAAAGCAGTTAATCGTTTTACATTAAAATAGATCCAGAACTGGTTGAATGAGTAAAAGGCTTAATTGCGAAACAAGATAGTTAACAAACGAAATAATAATTTTTGTTGATGTTGTTTTCTTCTCTTCAGTGACCGTAAAATTTATATTGGTTTTTGCTGTTCTGGTTGGGGTAGCCTCGGCCCTAGCCGCCGCCTTTTTAGCCGTGGCGTGCAAGTGTTGCTGGGTATGGTGGCGATACCGGAGAGCACAGCGCCGGGGAGGCGGACCTACAAAAGAAACTTTTATGATAAAACAAAAAGGTCAATGGCCGACACCCATCACGTATAAAACATACGAAAACGGCTCCGTCGCCGATTACGACAGTATATCGAGCGGTGAAGAACCTTACATTATCGAAACACCGGGCGACTTCGGAAAACTTCAATTTTGGTTTGAATATAACAAAGAAGAGAATGTTTTTATAGTCGGACTTATTCAGGCCAAAGGAATAATATGCAAAACGAACGTTCAAACGTCTTACGTATATCCACTGATACAACTGTGCGAGGGCGACAAAATCTTGGATCAGCGAGAAATTGAAAGACAGCCAATGAGCTTCGAGCCACAGTGGAACGAAGAAGTTCTGTTTTCACTGGAGGAAAAAACATTTGAGTCCCTCTCGCTTCGCAATCAGTTGTTTGAGGTAGACTCGTTTTCACACTCGCACCTGATTGGTCAGGTGGAGGTTTCACTTGGCGAATTAGTGGACGAGGGACCACAACCCACGTGGTATGACATTGATGGAGGACAAATGGTAAGAGCGCCTGCGCAACATTTTCGTGTTATGTTTAACCGCGATGCGTGATTCCACGTATTATCGTGTAGTGTCCACTCTGCGTGGTTAGCGTTGCGTACGCACTGATCTGCACGCAACATTAGATAGAGAAGAAAATCTCTCAATGCTTGCTTTTGCAGCATAGACACGGTATTGTAGAGGTCATGGGTTCGAGTCCCATTCAGGCCTGAATTTTTTTTTTCTTTTTCAGGCTTTTATTTCACAGCTGCTTACGTTTTGTACATAACTGCGATGATCAATCAATGTCATTACATATTACTCCGCAGTTCAAATATATGGTCTTTCATATATATTCACTTCCACACGGGAAAGAGGTTGGAAAAAAATTTATCAACTGAGACAGTTTTTTAAAGAAAACGGTTGCAAAAATTAAGGAGACCATTCGTAAAATCCTTCCGCTCCAGCCGGAGGGGATTGAAGACGATCGAATGAATGAGTGAGTGAGTGAGTGTAAAGGGGCTGTCGCCCTTTACTCGATGCTTCGATAAAGTTTGTTCGCGAATTACATACCATTGTCTCTGTATTCAGTTTTAATCAATTTCGCACCATTCTTCATGTTCTTCATTAAGCTAAGGGACGGACCATTAGAAAAGTGATGGGGACGGGAGGGGGGGTGGGTTAATTTTCAGCTTGCAAGAATTTTTTTTCGCTCACCGCTTGTGCAGGAATTTTTTTTCAGGTGAACCCCTCTGCACGAATTTTTTTTTCCCTCACTGCTTGTGCAGGAATTTTTTTTCAGGTGAACCCCTCTGCACGAATTCTTTTTACTACGTGTGAAAAAGTCACAATTGGACCTTCCTTCTGCATGAATTTTTTTTTTACCTTCTTCCCTTGCATTAATTTTTTTTTTGTTTTTTTTTTCTCCACCCCCCCCCCCCCCCCCCCCCCTCCTCATCACTTTTCTCACGGTCCGCCTTAAAGAGGCAGCGTGACCGAGTGGTTAGGGCGCAGGACTTCTCACGGTCCCGGGTTCAATTCCCTTCCTGACAACTACCTGGGTATGCAACATGGTAATCCCGAGCTTCAGATCCTAGATCACGCTTATAAATAACCAACTGGTCCGCCGCTCACCACATGGGATTCTTAGCAAAGTTTATGTTCGCAATTAGTACACACGACCCCACAAACGTGTTACCTTTAAATTATATAGTGTAAAAATAAAGGCTTTTTCTTTAAGTTTTAACAGTTAAAACAGTCGAACCATTAATACGGACACCGAAGGGACAGAGCAAACATGGCAGTGTCCGTATTCTATAGGTCACCGCAGTAATCACTAAAAACACTGGGGCACAAATGCCCGTGATGTAGTGGCTGAGTTTATATGGTATTTGCTCTGAGGCGCCGAGATTTAGTGTCCGCTGTCCGTACAGGAGAGACCGTATTATGGAGTTTTGTTTTAAAAAAATGTATGTGTGATACTTCTGTCGACCCATAGGAAACCTTCCGTAACAGAGAGGCCTCGGTAAGGGGAGATTCGTCTGTTACACAGTTATCTTATTTCTGTGTTTTATTTACTTCCTTCAGAAACCAAGTCATGAGTACGTTGGTGAGCTTCTTCTCTCACTCAACTACTTCCCCACTACACAGCGTCTCACTATCGTCATCTTAAAAGCGCGAAACCTGAAGATTCAGTCTACATCCGGGCTATGGGGTACGTATCTTTGACTTAACATTGTGCCGTACAGTCACGACCTTTCCCTAACAGGATTTTCCCCTAACAGGTCCAACTGTCAAAGTCTTTCTTCTCGTGAAGCAAAACAGACTGAGCAAAAAGCGTACCGCCATGCAAAAGAAAACGCTAAACCCAGTCTACAACGAGGCCTTCACGTTCAAAGTCACGTCAGACGCTCTGCATAAAGTCATGTTCAGAATCCTTATCGTCAATAAGCATTCACACGGAGCAGACCAGACTATTGGTCATGTGTTGTTAGGTCAGCATGTGACCGGTCGTGGGCTTGCACACTGGAATCACATGTTAGCCTCATTGAGGAAGCCAATCGCAATGTGGCACCCCATTGTACCGAGCACATGAAGCAACAGTAATGAATGCGTGACAATGTTAGCTCGAGATGAAAAACAATGTTTACTTTATGTTGTTTTTCGACAAAGTAGTATTAGGGTGCGAAATGTTCTTCACGAGATATGAAATTTATATACAACCAATAGTTTTACTTTACGATGAAAAACAACGTACTTTACATCAATTCTAAAGAATATGTTGCGTTTCCACAAAGCTCTCATTTTTTTACCGGGATAAGAATATCAGGATAAGAAATGGCCCATGGAACATGAATTTTATTCACAAATACCCAAAAATGTTTCTTTATACTAAAGATTATGTTACGTTTCGACAGAGTACCCATTATATTTGTGTTTTTTTTTTACTTATTAGTTGGAATTTACGTGTGGGGAATTGTTTACAAGAAACATGAATTTCATTCACATACTACCAAACTGCAGGATTCAGAATGGTGTATTGGGAATATATAAAGCAAAGGGCTTGATGGGATTCATACATAAAAATGCGCGTCTCTTTAGACTCTATAGATAACAATCGTTTTAGACTCTATATAGAGAAACAAGAATAGTATAACAAGAAAAGTGTACGATGGCGTGGTCTAGGGTGGGGTGGGGGGCGTAGTCAGCACCGTTAGTGAATAATATGATTTTATAGCATAGCTTTAGGAAAGCGCGCGCTATGATTGGCTAATACGCGTGATCCATTTGCGCATGGGTTGCATGCTGACGTCAGATTGTTAACCAGTATAAAAGTTTAATATGTGAAGTCTTAAGTTAAAGAAATGGTAAACTCAGCAGCAGTGCAACCATTGAGTTATGGACGCACTTGGGAGGTTCGCTAAGGGACGGACCATTAGAAAAGTGATGGGGGGGGGGGGGGAGGGTTTGGGGAATTTTCATTCCCTTGCATGAATTTTTTTTTGTTTCTTTTTCCCCCCCCCATCACTTTTCTAATGGTCCATCCCTAAGGACTCAAGAAACTGGAGATGCTCTCGGCACCTGTTGCGCTTCTTTCGTGCTTAGCAACCTCCCGCGTGGGTCAATAACTCGATTGTTGCACGCTTACCATTTCTTCATTATAAAAACTCCGTGTCTCTCTACTATATAGATAGTAAACGTTTTAGACTATATATAGCGTGCAAGCCAGTTTTCAGTTATAAAAAAAAAAAATATATATGTTCGTGATCAGGGGGGCGTAGTCAGCACCGTCATTTTTGTGCATTAATTTATCGCAGTAAGGCTATTCACGGTGTTAAAAAGAATTGGGGAATGTTAACTAGCAAAGAGTCCTTGCATCAAGAGCTGAAAAGCGTGAAGATTGTAAATAGTGACTGAGAAAGGAAAGGTTTATATTTGATGGAATGACCTTGTATCAAGGGTTTGATAATAATAAAGAAAATAAACTCAAACAACGCGTTAAGCTCTAATTATAAAACGAATTCATTGGTTACGTACTTTTAAATTTAATGCAAGGTAAACAATACTACACGTGATGTGATTGGTTGGATACCTTGACCTATCGGAGGACTTCCTTGGTTAGTAGATGTAATGTAAAGTTCAGAATACTACGCGTGATATAATTGGTCGATTCCCTGAACCTATCAGAAGACAGACATACGGCTCGAGTCGTGGTTACCTTTATACTTTCAAGTTGGATTCAGAATACCACTTTATTACAACTAACAAATGACTAATTTAAGCCCATAACTACGAGCGCCCATATTACTGTTTTCATATTCCATCCTATTTTCTTTTCCAAGACGGTGCACCGTTTTAAGAATTTTTTTTTTTTATTTATAGCTGATCAAGTGAAAGCCTTGAAAAATTCTCAGCAACAGCTCTTTACATCTTCTTGGGGGAGTCATCGTTATGTAGGGATGTTCTTTCCAATTCTCATCCAGACATCCTCAGCGCTTGCGACCTTGATTCTCTTGCCTGTAATTATAACACCACTTTGACTAGCGTTATCGAATCACACGCACCACTTAAAACGAAGATCACTGTATCAAGGCCTACTGTACCCTGGTACAATGATAACATACACAAGGCAAAGCTTTTACGCAGGAAGGCAGAAAGAAAATGGAAGAAAACAAAACGGGAAGCTGATTTTCAGCTATTCAAGAAGCGGAGGAATCACGTGACACATCTCCTTAATGAGGCTAAGCGGAAGTTTTTCACGGACTTCGTTGAAGATAATAGCAGTGACCAGGGGAGGTTATTTCGTGCCACCAGGACGCTGCTTGGAAAGAATGATAGCACTTTGTCGTTTCCTGATTATGATGATAAGTCTTTACTTGTGAATGATATAGCGCGATTTTTTGCGCGAAAGATAATGCGGATACGTGATCAAATAGACTCCACCGTTATCGCTGATATGGATACTGTTCCAGATGACCCTATTGTCAGCGATGCAAAGATACTGTCGGAGTTCAAACCCCTCTCTGAAGCTGACATTTTGGCACTTATTCAGAAGTCATCAAAGAAAACGTGTAATCTAGACCCCATGCCGACTAAATTTGTAGTAGAATCACTTGATCATCTGTTACCTGTTATTACTAAGATGATCAATTCGTCACTACTGGGGGGTCATTTTCCGAAGGTATGGAAGGAAGCCCTTATTGATCCTCGTTACAAAAAAGCTGCAATTAATGACTTCACTAATCTTCGTCCAGTTAGTAACCTGCAGTATGTGTCGAAATTGGTAGAGCGTGCAGTATTTGATCAGGTACATGCACACCTTTCTGAACATGACCTCTACCCCTTGTTGCAATCTGCGTATAGACGAAGTCACAGCACAGAAACAGCCTTACTCAAGATATATAATGATATATTAATGGCAATGAATCGTCAGGAAGTTGTTCTGCTTGTGTTGTTGGATTTGAGTGCTGCCTTCGATACGGTGGAACATTCTGTGCTACTGTCTCGTCGGAGCACAAGTTTTGGGATCCGAGGTACAGCACTGGAGTGGTTTGCGTCATACCTATCGGGACGTTCTCAGCGTGTCTCACTAAGTGGCAAGTGTTCGGAATCTCTACAGTTAAATCAAGGAGTTCCTCAAGGGTCATGTTTGGGGCCGTTACTGTTTACTCTGTATGCCAGTAAACTGTTTGAAGTTGTCAAGAGACACCTGCCTAGCGTTCATGCTTATGCAGACGATACGCAGTTATATTTAGCGTTTAAACCTGGCTGTGCCTCAAGTACCGAGGATGCCGTTGCTGCTATGGAAGGGTGTGTAAATGAGATAAAAGGCTGGATGCTGTGTGACAAACTGAAGATCAATGATGACAAAACAGAGTTTTTAATAATAGGCACCCGTCAGCAACTATCCAAGGTTCATGTTGAACTTAGGGACATGGATAGATAGTAACATGAGTCTTCAAGTTAATATCAATAACACGTGTAAAGCAGCCTATTACTACATTACAAATGTAAGACGAATAAGAAAGTATTTAAGTAACCAAGTAACCCAGACACTTTGTCACGCCCTAATAATTGGTCGCATTGACTATTGTAATAGTATTCTGTATGGGTTACCAGCTAAACAAATAGCAAAGTTACAACGGCTCCAGAATTCTGCAGCAAGACTTATTTTTAAGATTCCAAAGTTTTATCACATCTCACCAATTCTGTGTACGCTTCATTGGCTTCCAGTAGAATTTAGGATTCATTTTAAGATTATTATAATTACTTTTAAAGCGATCCATGGACAAGCTCCGGGATATATACAAGAACTCATTAGCAAAAGGGAGGAAGGGAGTTACTATTTGAGATCGTGTGCAATGGGAATCATGCTTCAAACGCCAAGAATTTTAACTAAAAAGACATTGGGTGACCGTGCTTTTTTAGATGCGGCACCTAAACTGTGGAATGGGCTACCATCACAAATACGAAATGAGCCCAATTTTCATAGGTTTAAAGGTTTACTTAAGACCCATTTTTTTAGATTAGCTTTTTATTAGATTATTTAGATTAGCTTGTTATTAGATTTTTATTAGATTAGCTTTTTATTATATTACATTAGTTTTTAGTATAATATTTCTAGTTATTTTCGATAACTTAGTAATGACGATAATTTACTTGTAATGCGCATTTGATCATATTCACATGTATTTTGCGCAATATAAATGCTAAATTATTATTATTATTATTATTATTATTATTATTATTATTATTATTATTAAAAATTGCCCACAAGGAATGAGTTGGCGAATATTCAAAAGCTATCATTAAGGCCAGTGTCTACTGTTTTGCCTCTTACTCCGTGTACCGGCACAGATGACGTAGCGCATTGTTTCATCATTGTGTGTAAAATTATTCAGTAACATCTTTGTTATTGTCTGGCTTTGTTTTACGTCATCTGTGCCGGTACACGGAGTAGGAGCCACTGTTTTTTTCTTTTCGTTTCTGTTCATTGTAGAACAAAAATGATACAATTGGTAATTCATTAGTTACTGAAGACTGTCTATTAATCAAAGAAAGGTTATGATGTCACTAAACAAAGTCAAGTGGATAAAAAAACTCAACATACAAACTTCAATAATACTGTCTCTGCGTTCCTTGGGATAAAAATTCTTTACACAACACTTATAAACACCCTGCTAAAAAAGTTTCGAAACTCAAATCAAAGAGCACAGCACCTGCCGACCACTGGAACTCGACAAAAAATCCTGCAGGGTAGACAGGATACCACGCAGAGCTTCAAAACCTGTACTTTCATTCCACGTTCATGCTCTTTATTAAGGCTGGGGAAATTGTTTTCTTTGTTTTTTTTTTTATCTCCGTGTGCTTTATTCTTCTGTTGAGCAGTAATACGAAACCTTGTCAGAGCTGCGTATTGCCCCACGAAGACAGTCGAGTAGAGACTATGTAGCACTCACATTCACAACATTCTAATGATACGGTCAGCGGTTTCTGCTATGGTGTTAAGTTTAGCAATTTCTATCTCGTGTACTATCCTATGCGCCTGTTTCAACCAATGGCATCAAATCCTAAATGAAATGTGAAGACCACATCGCACAGCACTTCGTCGAAAAACGTTTCTCCCGCAAGGCGCCGGTAGCGAGCACTGATTGGTCTACTCCATTATTACTGTACGGCGCTTTGTGATTGGCTTGCCTTACGCGGTTTATTTATTAGCGATGATATAATTGGCTGATCCACCACCCTTGGGATCGGTATTGTATTGGCTGGAACGTATTCAGATGTCTCACTTCAATGATTTTTTGACATCTGCATTGCTGTGACAACTCACTTTCACACAAATGACTCATCTCAGAAATCTTTGGCACCTGCTTCTACCGATCCAAACAGTGGATGCTGAATTAAGAGTAAGATTACCCACAACACTCTCACATGGAGCCAAACATTGAGGGCCTACCAAGGAGGAGTACCTATTGGTTGTTACCTGGAGGGTCCCGGAGAGCTTTCAGCATGTCCCCACGGCTGAGGGGCACAATAGCGCCGTACGATATGTCACTGGGCCAAAATGACAACGACTGTAAGACACGGAAGTTCCCAGATGCCGGGTCCGCAAAGAAAAACGCCGCCTTGCGCTGTCCATCGCAGCAAGTACTGAAATCGAGAACGACTATCGTGCCATTAATGCACGTCACATAGGGACGCGTCACTGGAGCTTCGTCGTACTTCGTGAGGTCCTTCGGAGCTCGGAATTGTAAACCGAAACGATCTCGGTCGGAGATCTTGACTTTGACGTCGCAACCTTCGTCTTTGGCATTTCCATAACAGCTCAAATTCAAAAACGAACCCACCTCTGGATGTCCCTTGAGAACATACATCTTATTCATCTGAATCCGCGTCAACTGCCACTCGTTGGTCAGTGGGTTGTAAACCTCACAGTCAGGTGCTCGACCCCCTTCAGCTCCCTCCCCTCCGATGACATATATCTTGTCGTTGTGCACGAACGCGAAAGCGCTGGACCGGGCATGGCGCATGGACGCCACGTAAGACCAAGTATCCGTGCGTGCGTCGTACCGTTCCGCGGTCCTGATGTAGTCTTTTCTTCCTGAGCCGTCGATGCCACCGAAAACGTAAATGTATCTGTCTTTGAAGTTCACTGCGCTGAGCTCATAGCGTCGCTCGCACATGTCTGACACAGATTCCCACTTCCTCTTCTGAATGTCGTAGCGCTGCACGGTCTTATGCACTTCCTGCACGGTGATTCCACCAATGAGATAAATGCATCCACCCACAGCAACAGAAGCGCACTCGAAAGCCATCGGCGTGGACGGTTCCGTCACGGACGTTGTCGCCAAAACCGAAGCGGACAAGAAATGTCTCACTCCCAGAGGGTTTTCATAGAAGGCCAGCTTGGGGTCATACCAAGGAATCTGGACAAATAAGGCATTGTTTGTGTACATTATCGGGGTCCCATTGGCCCACATCGACTTGTTGTGAGGGATGCGAGTAATGAGTGACCAGGCCCCTGCAAAGGGCAGCCAATAACACAAGTTGTAAGAATAATTTAGCCTGTGCGTCAATCCAAAAAGCGCCATGTTCTGGATATGTGCAGTCTTCCTAACGTCTTCGAGAGAGACGTCACCTTGAAGCTTATAACCTCGAAAAGACAGAAGCTCAGCAATTCCGCTGACATCCGAAAGGTGCTTCAGATACAAGTCTGGCATACAACACATGTGAATCAGAGAAAGAAGAGCTTCAAACGGTTGCCTTCTTTCCTCTGTGTCATGTTTGTACCAACGGATCAAGGCCTCCAGTACTAATGATTCACTGGCCAAAATATCGTCATTTGATAAAAACCATCTCAAATCTTCTTCGCTGAGTTGAAGGAACTCGTCTGATACTGCCAGCTCCCAAAACCTGTTACAAACCAGTTGCAAAACCTCGACCGTGACGTCCGTGAGGCAGTCAAACATTTTAACCAATGAGAGCAGGCGCCAGACATTGGACACAGTAG
Organism: Ricordea florida; assembly: GCA_949710005.1. NCBI lineage: Eukaryota > Metazoa > Cnidaria > Anthozoa > Corallimorpharia > Ricordeidae > Ricordea > Ricordea florida. The sequence goes on along the minus strand of OX453280.1, from coordinate 27,388,457 downwards.
CTGAGGAAGTCAAATAATTGATGATCTTCCGTTTCAAATGTTCTATAAGTAAGTAGTCGCTGGCTAGGAGCAGGCTTCGCACATTGTCAAACGAGATGAAAATCTTACCAGTGTAGATGAAACAAAGCAGTTCCTCCACAATGGCTTCGTCTATTACTGCCAAATCGACTTTACTCTCGTGTACCTCTTTCATGTTAGACCTGATGAGCCCTTGAAAGAAACAACTCACAGCCGCTAAAATATTCTTATGTGCTGGAACGGTGTTTCCGGAGGTAGTTGTAACCAGGATGTCGCAAAACTGTCCCCGTGTTTGAAACTCTCTGATGCCTTCAACAACTAATTCTCCCTGCTGCATGTGAAAAGAGTTTTGTGCTTTGCCATACTCATTATCGCAAGAGTCTTTAGTCGACGAGATAAACTTTCTCGATGTCTCTACCAAATTTGTTATTCCCAAAATCTCGGAAGCGCAAAGAATGGAAGACGCATTTTGCTCATTTAGTTGACATTTCCCCGTGTAGAGAAAATTGAGCACATGTTCCATTGTACTTGGTTCAACCTTTGCCAGATCAGAACACACGGCGCGAGAATCATCGCTCTTTGTAACGAAATCTTCAAAGAACTCACAGCTGGCTGTCAATACATTCCTATGCACCGAAAATTCTTTCCCATTCACTTCGATTATGAAATCAGTAAAACGCGCTTGTTGCCGAAAGCTGTTGAGTGTTTCAAGCAAAAAAGAACGATAGGAGATGTCCTCGGATTCCTCCGGGGTTATTTTACCAGGCTTTAGGACCGATATCGATTCTAAATCTACAAAAGCGTTTCTTTGTTCTTCTTCAATCGACACACCGATTTCCAGATCAACGCTACCGCGGTGCGAAGGCGAGTTACCGCGTTCGTTAGAAGAGATACACTTCAACTTTCCAAAGTGACCACCCATAAGGTCAGAAATCCTCGCGGAAATTAAAATCATGAAATTTCCGTCTCAACATTGCGAACAATGATATTCACTTAAGACTACTTCCTACCAACGTTTCCGCACGAAGTATTTCATGCAGGTCGTAGTCATTGCTGGGCAGCCCATGAGGGAACTATGCAGATGGTTCAGCCACTGAAGCGAGAAACAACGAATGAACGGGAAAACGGACGCCAACCAATATCATGCTCCGGTTTGATCTGAAAAGCGGTTCAAGAAACAGGGGTTAATTTGTTCAGCTGGAAGTAATTTTCCACAGTACAGTACAGTTTAGTAGTTTTAAAAAGAATGGTCAGTCCGCATGATTTGATCCACGGATGAAAACGTTACAACCATACTGCAACCGCCGACCGGTTAGCTCAGTTGGTAGAGCACCGGACTACCGTGCGGGAGGTTGCGGGTTCAAACCCCGGCCGGACCAACACTCAGGGTCTTAAAAATAACTGAGGAGAAAGTGCTGCCTTTGTAATGACATCTGTAAATGGTTAGACTTTCTAGTCTTCTCGGATAAGGACGATAAACCGTAGGACCCGTCTCACAACACTTGTTCCTAATAATCTGTGGGACGTTAAAGAACCCACACACTGTTCGAAAAGAGTAGGGAACGTAGTTCTCGGTGTGGTGGTCTATTTCTACATCTAGTTTCATCTGACAATTCATGCATGGGTTGGGTGGGTGGGTGAGATCATATATGGACTGACAGCGGCAGCCAGAGGCGCCTTTACATGCTGACGTTCGATCTCACCCAATAGAAGTGTAAAGCGCCTTTGAACATATTCATATGAAAAAGTGCGCTATATAAATTCATTATCATTATCATAGTAAAACAAACAGTACAACAGTACAGTACTGTTCAGTAGCTTTACAAAGTATGGTCACACTGCATGGTTTGATCCACAGATGAAAAAGTTAGAACCACACTGTATAGTAAAACAAACAATACCACAGTACAGTACTGTTCAGTAGCTTTACAAAGAATGGTTACACTGCATAATTTGATCCACAGACGAAAAAGTTAGAACCACACTGTATAGTAAAACAAACGGTGCCGTAGTACAGTACTGTTCAGTAGCTTTGCACAGAATGGTCAGAGTGCATGGTTTGACCCATACGCGAGCCACAAGAGACTCACGCGTCCCCACGCCTCCGGTTTGTTTTGCATGAAGCACCTACGAGGATTGTTAACCCACACCCCTCCATCCCTCCACCCCTAGATGGAGTGCTATTCCATCACAGGGTTACCCTAGAACCATATAGCTGGTGCCCATTTTTTTTTGGGGGAGGCCCGGGGGGGGGGGTACTCTCATAAATTTCGGATAGGTGTGTGCCGCGACGGGTCTTAAACCCTGACCCTATCTAAGGATGGGGCAAACGAAAAATGATACCCTTTTTAAGGCCCAAACCCGGAAAATGGCACCCTATTCAAGGGAAAAACAAAAACTAAACATAACTTGAACAGGTCAACTATATATGATCTGGAAGTTAGCATCAAGCATAGTATAGTAGACTGCCTGATACAATGTAGGCACCCTATCTAAGCAACACACCGGGAACACTATGTCAACATGGGCAAAAATAATACCCTATCTAAGGATGGAGAAACTCAAAAACCATAACCTATCCCGCGGCACATACCTATATAGCCCATATATGGGAGTACTCCCCCCCCCCCCCGAACGGGAGGCCTTGTGTGTCAGATGGCGCGAAGAAGATAATAATTCTCTTCGTGCAAATTAGCATGTTTGAACACGATATCACAATTTAGAATAGGTATGCAGTTAACTTGAAAACGTTCGATTCTCATCTTGCCGGTAATTGGCACTTTGTTCTACGCCACAGTTATCGCAAACTTTAAAGTACATTCAGGTATTATACCTTAGTATTCATAAGCAATTCGGAACTCAATAAAACACTGCTTAATTTTCGACTAAAAACGCACAACTTACCAATCACACATTCGTTTCTTTGTTTGTTTCTTTTCTTTTTGTTTCTTGTGGCCGGAACGGTGTACTGATATTTTGTTTTGTCAGTCCTGTTGTTCTGTTCATCATTCAAGGAAATTTATAAGACCGAGTTCTATCGCATCTCGTCTTTGTTTCAGTTTTTTCCGCTTATGAGGATACAAGTCTAATATCGTTTAGAAAACAGTCCCAAGAAAGTACGCGCGCTGATTGGTTAGAAATCGTGTTTCTATAACTCGATAGAAACACAGAACTAGCACGAGCTGTTGACGTAATGATGACGCGAGCAAAGAGAATTTACATTTTGATATTCAAAGTTAACAAATTGCTTTTCTTTTTTTCGTCGCGGTGTTTTCTAAAAGAAATAGAAAACATGTTCTTCGTGTTTCTATCGAGTTTGGGAGAACTCGAAAAAGCTGTGGAAACACTCGCCTGCGGCTCGTGTTCCCACAGCATTTCTCGTTCTCCCAAACTTCCACTCGTGTTTCTATAACTCGATAGAAACACGGTACATGTTTTCTATTTCTTAAATATTCATGATGACGTTTTATGCTAACGCGTCTAGAAAATATAAAGAAAACTAGGGGCGAAACCCTCTGTATTTTAACCAGCGATTCATACTCACTTTTGCGAGTCAGTAACATAAATATTAGGTGGTAAGGAATAGGTCGTGTCGTGATCTTGCGTGCCAAAACTTCGTTAAGCCGTGAGCGATATAAAAGCGATCGTGTGACTTTGCACGATAGTCATCCACAGTAACTTAAGCTAGTTGGTAACACCTGTACTAAAGTAGTGAGAAATAGGTCATCGCGTGATGTTGCGTGTAAACTTCGTTAGGCTGTGAAAGTGAAAGAAACCCGATCGTGTAGCTGTGTGTGATGGTCATTCATAATCACTTAAGCCAGTCAAGAACACTTAGACTAAAGTTGTAAGAATTAGGATGTTCCGTGCAAAATACTCCAAGTACTGCACGTCTGAGGAACGATCTGTGGTTTTGTGTGATGGTGACATTATTCGTGATCACCCTCGGGGCTTTAAGTGGAGATGGAGAGTCCATAAGTTATACAAAAGCTATGTTAAGCCTGTGGTTTCACTACGCCGTAAGCATAAGCAAATAAAAACAAAGAAAAACGTGTCCTGTGGTGCTTTACAAGACAAAAGGACGGTGCTTTTCTTTGTTTTTTTCCTTTGTCTTTTCTTTGTTTATGCTTGGTCTTATGTCGATGTCTAATGTCATACACTTGACTTCATTCCTTTGTGTTCTCCTTTGTTTTCTGCTAATCCTAATGCTTGCGTCCTAATGAAAACCAGGCTTAATGGCCGTTAATTAAGGGCTTAAGAATTTTGGAAATGCTAATTAAGCAGGAGCAAGATTAGCCAAAACACCAAAACTTTCCGGTTTGAAAACAACTGTTTGCAAAAATACGAGAAACTAATTCCACGACAATATCATTTAACGTATACCATTTCAAGAAGAAAAGGGGAAAGACATCATGTATATGTTGTAGTTCAATTTTTTCCTTGGTTCAAATTTTATTTTCCTTTGTTTCAAACTCATTATCATACATCACCATACAAGAAAACAAAGGAAAATAAAATTTGAACCAAGGAAAAAATTGAACTACAACATATACATGAGATCTCTTACTGTAAAGGGAAACAATTATGTACAATGGGACTCGTGGTGGGTATAAACATAAGATCTCTTCACCAGGGAATCTTCGTGTTGGAAGTCGGCCGGAAGGGTTTCGGAGATCTTGAGATGCACTCGGCCCGACAGTTGTTGACCGCTGGTAACTTACCACCCTTAATCACAGATCCTTTCTTGTTTGCCGTTTTCGATTATGCTCTCATGATTTCCAGCGTAACTTTTCCCATTATGCTTTTTATAAAAATCCAATCACTTCACATCTCACCCTTTTTCATAGAAAATTTGAACTGAAGTATTTTTAATCAGGACCTCTGTAAAAACAACTTCAGCAAGTGGACCATCCTGTCAAAGTATTACTTTTATCATCATCATCATCGTCATCATCATCATCGTCATCAGTAGTTGTAACTTGGGTGTTCTGGCTCAAAAATTCTGGCTCAAATTTTTGGACTCAAAATTTCTCCCAAATCGCGTTTTCGCATTTTCGAATTTCCTGTGGATGGCCAACGCCCTTGAATGGAATTTGTGGAATGTGGTAGGGTTTAATAAACATTGAAAAGTTTGGATGAACTTAAAGTCCACTTTGAGGACTTTGGTTTGGCCCTGTGGATGGCCAACGCCCTTGAATGGAATTTGTGGAATGTTGAAGGGCTAATCACGTGTAAGGGTTTTCTGGACGATGGATCCGCAACAGCTCTCTTAGAGCTTTTCTAGCAGCAAGTAAGTGCTCTCTTAGAGCTTTTTCTAGCAAAAAGGAAGTGCTCTCTTAGAGCTTTTTCTAGAACTTACTTGAACGTCTTGATTTTTGTTGATTTTTCTTTGAGCATTCTCTTGATTCTTTGTTGACCATTAATAGACGATTTCCTTGAGAGTGGAACCCTGAACTACCATGACTGCATCAGCGACCAAAAACATATAACATGTAATGATTCCAGTTCCCCCCTTTTGACGATTTATTTTAAGTGTAATACCACCATGATAACCATTCCCATGAATTTCATTATCCGGATAGGGCCTCAAATCGATCCACAGGGCGAATTTGTCTCTGTAGAAATCTTTCTCTTTTAGAGAATCGTTTAGCCCAAAGCGTTTAATAACAGATCCCCATAAATCGGTTGGCACCATTCCCTTGGAATAGAGTTGGTTGGGTCTCCCATCCAAGTTAATTTTGATTGAGGTGATTTCAGGATTCACAAAAGCTTCAGAATCTCTCTTTCCTGGCGCATAATCATCTGTGAATAGGCAAAGGATGCCTGTCATGGATCTTCTGGAGATGTTTATATGTTCTCTAATTAAAGCGTCATTAGCTCTGGAAAATTGAAACACTTTGTGTAAGAGAATGTTCTCGTAAGTGAATCCCCTCCCCACTTTGTAGGAAGCCTGTGCCTGATTGGCCAAATAATGACTTGAGATGCATGAGTACTCCAGCTCAATGTTCGTCATTGTATAATTTGGAGGGGTCTCAGTGCTAGAATAAACAGCGATATCATCAACGGAGGCTAATGTAATTTCAAATCTTAATGAATCAGTAAACGCTCTATGATAGAAAGCCCCATGATCTCTGAGAATGGGATGATCTAGAGGGATTGCATATCTAGTGTTATGAATGGCCGCAAGAGTGACCTCCTTTGAATTTGAAGTATCTTTGTCCCCGGCATTTGTTCGAAGTTTCCTCATATTTTCAGAAGAGATGCCTTGCCTCAGTCTATTTTCACAATCTTTCTTCGGTAAGTGTAAATCATGATAAGTCTGAAATAAATCAAATCTATCGGTATCTTGCAAAACTTCCCCACCAAATAGAACCCTAAATCTGTAAACGAGATTTCTCCCCAAATTATTAACGAGAGTATTATCCTTATGACCAGACACATTAAAATCAAAGAGAAGATATACACTACCTGGAACTATAACCATGTTCTCCGATAGTTTTGGGATGTTTACATATAACGTTTCACCGGGATTAGCGGATGAGGGCATGAATGTGATTCGATTCAATGATGCTTCCGCTCTCAAACCTTTCACTTCTCTGGGAACACGGTTTGGATCTATATTTGCTGATATGGCTGTCATTTTAAATATAAGAATCATTACTTTTAAATGAGTGAACCCAACTTTGTGAAAACCCTTACTTACTCCGCGACTCTCATTGGCCTCTCTGCCGGTCTGGGGTGGGTTGCCCGCAAAGCTCTAAGAGAGAACTTCCTTGCGGATCCATCGTCCAAATTTGAGAACTATGTCAAATGGGTCGCCGTTATGGCAGGTAGCATTGCCAGAACACCCAAGTTACAACTACTTCATCAGCACCATCATCACCATCATTATTATTACTATTATTATTGTCATAATTATTATCATTATTGGGTTATTTATAAGCCTCCAAAAAAAATTGGAACGAAATGTAGACAAAAATACCCGCTGAGTTTTGACAAGCATCTCAACAAGGGAGCGTAGCAATACTTCTAGGTGCTTCACATAGCGGACAGGAAAAATTCCATCACTTGAGACTCATTTAGCTTGCATGCACCTTTTCTTTTATAATAAATAATTGACCCAGGTCTATGCTACAGAAACCGGAATAAGCTCTAACCATGCAGGCCTCCTGTGGCACCTGTGATGTTCCTGTGGTACCTGTGATATAATACTAGGGGTAACTCTGTAATGGACTAGCATCTCATCCAGGGGACAGGAGTGAGGGTAAAAATGCTCCTGATTGTTTCATATAGAGATCAAGAGAAACTTCTCTTCTAGTTCCAATTTTTCCTTCTATGCTTCCAACATGGCAGCCTAGCTTATCAAGTTGTAAATACCCGGTAAGGATTCATGCTCATCAAAGCAAATTAAAAACTTGTTTTGCCAGAGTACTGATGAATGCATATTTATTTTAAAATGCAAAATGATATTTTCCATTTATCAATGAAATGGCAAAATATTACTTGGGTTTTTTTTTCAAGGTTACGCTGGTAGTATGAGGTTGATAAAACAAACTTTACATATGACACAGCCTGTATTCATGTGTTGCCCATGTGTGACCTAGGCTGCATACACTATAGTGTTATGGTGAACTCAGTCTTCCATTGCTTACATTTTCTGAACAAAAGTAAAAAAAAAAAATGCTATGTTTCACTCTGACATATAAAAGGTAGATGAAACCAAAAAGAGCAGGAAATTTTAATTCTCCACTAAAATGAAGAAAAATGGGATTAACTACAAATAATGTGTGTTATACAAACTACCATTTCTGATTTAGTTTCTTTATTAAGAAATACTGTGCCTGAGGTACAAGAAACTTATGAGCATCACTGCAAGAAATCACTGTAAACAGAGTTTCTTTTTAGATCTAATTAATTACATAAGTTTGGCCATTTTCATGAGGAAAAAGTATAAATCAACCCAAATATGAGAAGTTGTGGTTCAAACTAAATTGTTTTCTTTTCAACGCAAAGAGCCCGACAACTATGTAGGGATTATACAAGTCAGAATGTTTTGTTATCAATGAAAAATGTTAAGTAGCATTGTGGACTGCATCAGTTCTTATTTGGAACTCTGTTGTAACCAAGCCATTATGTAATTAAAGATGAAGAAAATATTGGAATTAATTATATCTATTTGACAAATTATTTTAAAAGATGGCATTGGTCCAACTTATGATAAATAGTAAACAATAACAATGTTTGGCACTGCATCAGTTCTCATTATGTAATCAATTTTGAGTAAAACATTTGAACTAATAATAGCTATTTTGACAAAAATGTTTTAATAGATGGCATTGATCAAGTCATGATACAAGGATTTATATGTAGGGCAATAACAACATTATTTCACCAACTGTGGTTGAAAATATGTTGACTAAAAGGCGAATGCTTTTTATCAAGTGTACACAAATTGATAAAATCAGCAAAAATTGAATATTATGAAGTAAGAAGTTTTGCTAAAAAAAGCCGCTAGATTCTATACTAGCCCATTCCCATTATGCATGCTACAGCCGCATTGCCCGCTCTGCTGCTAAGTTTGGGCTTGCATTACCTAAACACTACAGCTACAGCATGCATAATGAAGTATGGGCTGATACGGAAAACTCGTCGAAAAAACAAAAGACAAAAATAAAAGGTTTGGGCAAACTGTTGAATGATTTGGCATTTATGTCATTCATACACGACTTTACACAACAACCCAGAAAAACCAGGCTTAGACAAATGGCTAAGCTTAGAAAAATTCGACCAGAACAAATCGTCATTGCTAAAGCGCAAATAAAGTTACAAAATGGAACAGGATACTGATTGAATAGCGGCATATGCATGTCATAAACCCTTCAATTAGACGTATCCTTTCAATTTTCTCCTATCGAAATCTGCCCGTGTAAATAGGTAACGTGCGACTTTAGTTCCTTAAGAATTGTGGAATCGACACAAGTTTACCTGCTGCCTTGACTAGCGGATCAAAAATCGCTCTGAAAACTCGTTTTATAACTGAGCAACAAAAGTGTTAACCGCTACAACACAAAATGCAAGAATACCTGATCGCCTGGCACTTCAAATTCTCAACGTAACCAACAATAAATTTGTTTAACTCCAATTATCAAATACTGGAACGACCTTTAATTTTTACTTGTTAACTTCTAAGCCACCCAAACGAAGTCCATAATATATCGCGTTAGGATTGCGATATAAATCATTGGCACTCGTTAGCTAGACAAACGAAGTTTTAATTTAACGCAAGGACAATGTTAGAAGTCGGAAATTACTTTCGATTAGGGCTCGCAGTTATTAGTCCGCGATGATCAGTTCTTACCTGCTTTTTTCATTTCGATGCGCGTGGGCTTAATCCAAGACACTTTGGGTTTTTCAGTTTCCACAAGAAGTTCTCCTTCGAAAGTACTTCCCACAAACGGAAAAAATATTATGATCAACCATAAAAAACATTCTTACATGCGCCATCTTTAAAATGGATGAAGACTGGAACCCACCTACGAATGATTCGTCGGCGGAAATTCTCGACTAAGGTTCGGAACATTTCGGTCACCGAGTTCCTTTGTCGCGCTGTTTCGTGTTTTTTTTCTTTCAGCTACAACAAAAGGAATATAAATTCGTGACCATCACATTTTTCTTGACCCTTTCCCGACCAAAAGTGACCAATGTGTAAATAACAATTTATTATTGTGAAGCAAACAAGTGAGGAGAGCTGAGCAATTCATCACAGTGGGATTATAGCGGAGCTCCACAGCGGCTCGAAGAGCCGCAGAGCGGAGCCCCATAACTACCGTGCGAGGATAGAAATTGAGAAAACCATGCGTTTGAGTTTTCATGGTCATTGTGACTAGCGGCATGGCTCGCGGGCGCGTGCGCCTAGCGACGACGACGACGACGACGAACGACGTTGCCCCAACATGGCGGCCATAGTCATCCGGGATATTTAGAAGGTCTTAAACCGAAAGGAGGCTTTGTTTTTCGCGCGCTTTTCGCGGCTTGCCGCGGCTACACAACCTACAGCCAACAGTCTACAGCAGTCTACAATGTTTTGCTGAAGAAACGGATTTTATTCCATAGGTACTGAGATTTACTCCTTATAAATCTGTGTGAGAAAAATAGTCTGTAAAAAACTAGAAGCAATTTGATTGGTTGGACCATTTTCTTCACTAGTGAAAAAAAGTGGTCCGACCAATTCACTGTTCATAGAGGTGGGATCAGTTTTGGCGCCATCAACTCGGCAAAAAGTGAGCAATAACGGCTTCTTCCTCAGCTTCGTCTTTGAGAAATTCTAGGTTTGCAGATACAGCTTCAGTCGAGGACTTCATACAAGATCAAGAAAATAAAAATACGAATAACAAATCCGAACAGCCCGTCGCTTCACTGAAAGAATTCTTGACGTTGAAAGGCGAATCAAGGTCCGTAGAAGAAATTCCTTCAAACGAGCTCAATTCAGTTCATGAGTGAATTTGTCCGGTAGCAGTGGGAAAGAAGGAAAACAAAGATTATGAGCCAAGTTCGCTGCGTTCTCTCTTTCGCAACGGTTATTTGAATAAAAAAGGTACGGATTCAGCATCTCAAAAGAAGTGGTGTTTGAAAAAGCAAGAGCCGCATTAAACTGATCAAAACAAAAAGGTAATTTTACATTGTATTTCCCGTACACAAGACATTCCTGAGTCATTCATGAGTCGTTTTAAAACGTTTTTAACTGTCTTTGGTTCTTATACTTCTAGCGACATTTCCAACAGTGTTTAAAGTAGAATTTTCCAGTTCGTGCAATGTTTGTATCATTTTCGAGAAGTAAATTTTGAACGCATTTTTAACTTGACTGTCATGTTTATTCGGTATGCTCCAAAATAAAGCCTGCTAAGTGCGTTTTGCACCTTGTTGTGGTATCTTGATTTTTCTAGCCCAGCGTGATTCATGATCAGTTAGTAGTATTTTGTAAGGAGTAAATCTCAGTACCTAAAAAATAAGCAAATTACTTCATGGTTAGTTCGCCCGTACCATTTTTCTTCACTCGTTGTGAAGAAAAGTAAACTCACTCGTTCGCTGCGCTCACTCGTTCGTTTTCTATTCTTCACAACTCGTGAAGAAAAATCGTCCGCCCTCACTATAAACCATGAAGTAATCTCTATATTCATAGCGGTTTTGGAGGAAAAATTTTCTTCCTACAAGTTTTCAAGCGTTTTTGGAGGGACATAAGCATAAAGCTGAGTGTCTCAGATTTTTCCTTTGTTAAAGAGCTGCCTAGCTGCTTTTGGTGTTGCTTTAAAACTATTATAATTTTGCTGACCAGGTAATGGTTCTTCCGTTGAGTCGCGAGCTAGATGTTTTTTTTTGACGATTTATTTGAGCTATCGAATCTTCTTTAAGTAGTTGCGTACATCAGGCGTATTTAATAACTTTAGTGACAACATTTTCAATGTGTGAGGGTCTGTGTGAGGAGCTCCGCTTTTAGGCTGGCCTAAATCTATTTAATAAGCTGATCAACATCTAATTTCCCAATCAATTTCCATTTCACTCTCCAAATTGATCAATGGTTAACTTCTCCTAATAATATTGAGACTTAATAAAGCAAACAATTGAGGAGAGCTGAGCAATTCATCACAAGAGGATTTAGCGAATTTTTTTAGCATCAAATTCCCTAGTAAACTAACAGATATGGAAAAATATCCGACCCAGTGATGACAGTTGTAACTTGGATCTTGAGAGAAAAAGAATTAAACTCTCGATCACTTTCTACTGATCACTGACCCCTTGTTAGCAGGTACCGGCCAAAAAGTCGCCAACTTTGCATCGAAGGCACTCCGCTAACAGTACAACACCTTCAATATCTGACAGGTTTCCTGCTCCCGTCGACCACACGCAAAAAGGAAATCGCTTCGAAGCGCGCATATCGGTCTAATAAGTCGCGGATCATGTTTTCTGTTGCAATACAAAGGAAGAACATGAAGAACGTCTGCTTTTCGTTGTAAGGTGTGTCTCGCGCACGTGAAACAATGTCCAAATCGGTCGCTCACGTTATAGCATCAACACTAACCGCAACGAGTGTTATTATCCAAAATTAATACGGTGGGGAGTGGCCGGGACTGTTTCTTTGTCTTTCTACAAAGATATCGGACTTCGTCGCTGTTGCCTTTTGAGGAAGGTCTCAATTTTTAACGATTTAGGATCGCTCAATTTGCAAAGGTAAGCGGGTTAAGGTTATTAAAGTACGTAAGTTACAATTGCGATTTCACTGCGCCTAAATTAAATTCTAATAAAATCAAATCTTTGCTATAAAACAGCGATCAGTTTAATTTAGCTCAAGCTACCCAAATACTAAACTTAGTTTCCTCATCTATACATAAAAAGACCCAAGGATGGTCCTGGTCAAAAGATGAGTAGCTTAGATATGAACAGACAAGGAGTCCGCTGAGTTGAACAATGCTTGCACTATATCAAATTTGGGTCTTCAATATCGAAATAAATTGCCATGCTATACAGGGGATACTATTGAAAGTCAGACCACCATAGCGCTAAGGAACTTCAGTCATAAGTTTTCTGATTGATACTTTTCTGTATCAGACTCACAGACAGATATGACTGATCTTAATTCAACGGCCTCGACCTCCCAATTTTACGGACCGCCACACAGTGGCCATGTATGGTCAGCGGCGATCAACAGTTAGAAAATACAGTATACAACTATTTGTTAAAGACCATGGCCGAAATGTGTGTGTGATAATTTTTTATCTCGAGAAATGGAGCAGTGTTGCTAACGGCGATCAAGACTAGAACTGAAAACATGTAGGTGTTAGCTGCAGATGAATTTATTCTAAGCCTTTTGATATCTTAACGCTCGTGGAATTTCAATTCAAGAAATTTATAACTTCAACAGAACAAGCCAATTTTATCCAATCTCTCTCCTTTTGGGTACTGACATTCAAAAAATGGAAACTAGCTTTATGGCCATTCTTCGAAAAGCTAATGAAAAGTACTGTATTGTGGTTTTACTATACAGTGTGGCTCCAAAATTTTCTAATTTGTGGATCAAACCATGCAGTATGAACAATCTTTAAAAATGAACTGACTAGAGAAAATGTCTTGTTTCCAAACAATTGCAATACTGTACGTTTATACTGTGGTACTTTCTGCCATTTAATTACTATAATTATATTCCATCACACTCAGATTTCAATTTTTAGGGGTTTGCCCGAGTACATATTTTAAGCGATAAAATCTTCCCGCCCTTACCCCACCTTTGTATCTAAAGGCCTAGAAAGTGCTTAATCTTAGTAGCCCAGAAAATTAGGACACTTATTGCACTCATGCATCTCTTTCTGGTCTGTTTTCCAGGTAAAGAAGGCAGATGCTGTATTTATCTGAAGAAGCCAAGCTTGGCATTGTAAGTGGAGCAATCGGTATGCTCATTATAATGGTGATATGCATGATTTGTAAGCTGAGCCGACTTCATAAGAAACCTCGAGCTCTGTACAAAGACTCTTCATATCTACAAAACACGGACAAAAAAACGATTGCAAAGCAACCTCCAGAGTACAGCCCAGAATGCATCGACTGCGTCCATGAGAAACAAAACGAGATAAATGATGACGCAGAGCGACAAGCTGATCGAAAATCCAGTCCTCCGAAAAGCAAAGGATCTATCAAATTCTCCATGGTTTACCAAAGCAACGTTCAAACTCTCTTACTTAGCGTCATCGAAGCCAACCACTTGGTTGGCAAAGACTTCTGGGATACTGTGGATTCTTACGTGAAAGCGAGACTCTACCCAGACCCGGAAGGAATTTATATGAGACAAACATACGTTTCCCGGAAATCGCAAAACCCCAAATTTGGTGAAACTTTAGAGTATGGTTTACCGTTAAATGAGGTTAAGAAAACGACTTTATTTTTATCAGTCTGGGAAATTGATAAGTATTCGCGTCATCATATGATTGGAGAGGTGCAGATCGACCTAGGTCACGTGATCAAACAGGACGAACCAGTTGCGTTCGACAAGGATTTGAGGTCACATGAAAAGGTAGATGGGCTTTATCTGTTCCAGTTACGTAAAAGTACTGTACTGTGGTACTGTTTGTTTTGTTATACAGTGTGGTTCTTACTTTTCCATTTGTAGATCAAACCACGCAGTGCGACCATTCTTTGGAAAGCTACTGGACAATACTGTATTGTGGTACTGTTTGTTTTACTACACAGTGTGGATCACTGAACTATGTTGTGAGACCATTCTATGGAAAGCTGCTGACGAGTACTGTGCTGTAGTACTATTTGTTTTCACATACAGTATGGTTCTAACTTTTTCAGCTGTAGATAAAACCATGAGTTGCGATCGGTTTTTGGAAAGCTACGGAATACTTCTTTGCGGTCTGATTCTAACTTTTGATTTGTGTATATGAACTTACTTAACAGTAGTACAGTTTTGATCTACATTTCAACACATTTTCAGAGAATTTGTAACTTTTCACAATTTGTTGTAAAATGGCGTCAAAAACTCAGTGTTTACGTATCAATATATTTCTCACCCCCAGGTGAAGGCTAATCTTGGTGAGGTTCTGTTCTCTCTAAGCTACCTGCCTACAGCTGAACGGTTGTCAATAGTGATTATGAAGGCCAGGAACCTCAATCCACCTCTGAGTGACTGGAGCCTAGAAACCAGGCCCATCAGTAAGTGACATTTTACCAGGGGAGGGCACTAGTTGACGTAATTTTTAGCAATTAGTTAAGTTAAAAAAACACAGTATGTAACGGGATTCGCGCCTCCTTGCAAATACCAGTGCGATGCTCTATTAGCTGAGCAAACTAATTTGGGAACAGGTCAATACGGGGTTCATACATGCCTGCTTATGCGATGATATCAACAATAATACATGAAGAGGTTTACTCCTAACTAAGGGTAACGCTTGAAGCTTTCTCCTGAGGGAACCAGTTCAACATGGATGCTCGTCAATCACACCTATGTTTCCTGTGTGAAAGACGTATTTTTCAGCACTGTTACAGGTAAGGGACGGACCATTAGAAAAGTGATGGGGGGGGGGGTGGGAAAAAAAAAACAAAAAAAAATTCCCCACCCCTCCCCCATCACTTTTCTAATGGTCCGTCCCTAACCTTGGGAAAGGAAAATTCGAGTTCTCCCAGGAGCTGAACCTACGTCCTTCCGATTACTGGATCTGATGCTCTACCACTGAGCTATAATCTTGGAAACTGGGCTAAAGGAGACTCGCGGGAACAAGTCCATTAAACTAAGGCCGTTTTTGTTTCCTTTCATTCCCAGATCCTTTTGTGAAAGTTGTACTTCTATTCGACGGCCGAAAGGTCAAGAAAAAGAAAACCTCTACAAGAAGACAAGAATTGAACCCCGTGTACAACGAATGTATGATATTTGACGTACCGCCCGATCTACTTCATAGAATTCTGTTTGTGATTTCAGTAGCAGACTCTCAACCAGAGAGTACTAGAAGCGAACTCATTGGTCGAGTGGTCATAGGCTCTGCGACCAGCGGCGAACCGCTGAGGCACTGGCATCAAATGCTGATATCACCTAGAAAACCGGTAGCGGCCTGGCACCGTTTGAGATTATAATAGGACTGGGGACAAATTCAAATACACGAACGCTTAGAGCGTGTAACATTTCAAACGCATCTATCAGGAGGATTACATCAGATTCTGCTTCGTATAGTTTGAAGTTGTTAATACAGCCTGTGTTTTTCTTAAGAAAGACACTAAATAGAGTTTTATTGATACGAGTTTCATTCTGATCGAGTTCTGATTCATTTGCCCTTTATTCAAAACTTTTATACCTATTCCAGCGAAACAACTATCTCTTTTCATATATTGCTCAGGCTGAAACTGGCTTATGGAAGTGTAACTGAAACTGTCATTTTCGTGAAGCGTTAAATAAATTGAGGTAATATAATATTAATTCAGCAAAGTCATTTAACATGGCTGTACATTTTTGTGCGTCAGCTTCAGCCTGCCAAAAAATGGTCACACTGCATGGTTTGATCCATAGATGAAAAAGTAAGAACCACACTGTATAGTAAAACAAACAGTACCACAGTACAGTACTGTTCAGTAGCTTTACAAAGAATGGTCACACTGCGTGGTTTGATACATAGATGAAAAAGTAAAAACCACACTGTATAGTAAAACAAACAGTATCACAGTACATTACTGTTCAGTAGCTTTCTAACTGGTACTGCCGCCGATTACGAAAGCAAGAAGCTTTGATCCGTACTCAGTGCAACATGCTCGCATACATAACAGGAACTTTTTTTACCTTATTAACTCTCGTAGTGAGGTTGATGTTTTTCAAACTCAGCAGGCAAAAACACTCTCACATATTGAGTAGTTTTAACAGCAGGTGATTAAAACGGGAATTTTTTTGCTAAACGCCCACAGCGCTTATCACAGTTAAAACTCGGCTTTTGAGACTTAGTGGCTTTCAGTCGAACAGTTCACGGTTGTTTCATGGGATCCCGGCGTTTATCTCAGGTAAGTACACTCTTTTAATCTTAAGAAAAAGAAAAAAAAGATTCTTGCCATAGAACACCACAGTATAAAGTTGATCTTTTTAAATCTTGGCTTAAACCATGTCTGTGATCAAGATTTCGCACAATTTTACAGCACTTATATTAATATTCAGAATTTGTCAATATCTCAACGCTCCGGTTTTGTTACAGCCTTATGCACTAATTACTTTTATCATTCTGTTTCTCCAAAAGAATCACTGATAAAAGCAGGTTTAAAATTATCTGAACAGTGTTTTAGATTGTCCTTCAGTGGATAAATTCGAGTAAAAATAGCAAGTATACTTTAAGACACTAAATTTGATTGATAAACCGTGGTTTGGAAATAAGTCTGGTTTCTCGGCGGAGTTGTCGATGTACTTAATCTAACGGCAACATTAAAGTGAAGTGAATTGGCTAGCTAAGCATGGCAATAACAGTCTGTCGTGATAAATTAATTCCGTATAATTGAATAAATACATGTATTGAATGGATAGAAGCTTCTGTTCTGAGTTTTTCAATTATTCAAGTTATAACCCGGTGTTTCTATCTTAAATATGCGTTCTGTTTTTTGCAACACACTTGGTCCATACATTGAGGCCAATAATTTTACTCTGTTTTTCTGGAAGAAATGTTCTTATGAGCTCAGTTTAATCGTTTTTGTTGCTCTCGAAAAATTTCCAGGCGAGAGAGAGAGAAAGCTACGGGGCTGGGACACAGAGATTAGACTAGTTAATTTTCTGTTTAAGTTTCAAAACTAGTCCTAGAATTGTACCAGAGATTTATCAGAGATTTATCAGAGATTTATATGGAAATATTTCTAGGACACGGGTATTAATCTTCTGAAAAAATTTGATTTAAACGATTAAGAAATACTTGCAAAAGTAACTATGGAAAAATTAGAAACTTTGAATAAAACAAATTTGAAAAGAATTGCGAGTTATTTAAAAATTAAAGGAAGATCAAAACTATATTTAAGAGAAGATTTTATTAATGAATTTAAAAAATTTGAAGAAGAAAAAATTATTAATTTAATTGAAAAAGTCACCACTACTTGCCCTTATATTTGCATACATGAAAAACATAAATATTTTTGCAAAGAATGTGGGGGATCGCAAATATGCATTCATGATAATGTTAAGTATCGGTGTAAAAGTTGTAAAGGCGCGCAAATATGCATTCATGATAATGTTAAGTATCGGTGTAAAAGTTGTAAAGGCGCACAAATATGTATACATGGAAGAGTTAAGTACCGCTGTAAAGAATGTAAAGGCTCTCAAATATGTAAACACAATAAACAAAAACAACAATGTAAAGAATGTGGTGGAACCCAAATATGTGAACACGGTAAACAAAAAGCTTCTTGTAAGGAATGTCGAAAAAAATTAATTTCTGATTTAAAAAATAAAATAAAATAAAAAAAAAGATGAATGTTAAGTTGAATAGAAAAATAAAAAAATTTTATAAAGGTTTTACTATTGAATATTTTAACACTGAAAGAATTGATAATATGGATTTTTTGAGGTTAATAAAAAAAGATTGTTTATACTCTCTATCAAAAGCACTTTCTATTAAATATGAGGATGAAGGTAAAAGAGAATTAGTGGAGTTTCAAATTAATTACACTCATGTTAATAGTAATTTTAGTGGGCATAAGTATTATTATTGTTTTGCTTTTTCTCCAATCTCTGATATGAGTGTTATATTCCCCAAAGATGAAAAAAGCAATGATTTTTTAACGGATAGGGAAGAATCAAAAGAATTTGGAGAAGCTTTAATAAATAAAAAAGTTATTATTGATTCTTTTTGGGTAGTTATCTATACAAACACAGATAAAGTATTACATAAAAATAAATTCTACAAAGACTTGCATAGTGATTTAATTGTTAAAGCATGGCATCCATCTAGGTATTTAGATTGGTGTGTTGATATAGAGGAGTTAAAGTTTTTGAAAGAGTTATGGAGTGTAGATTAATTACTACTAATTATGTTATATAACCCAAAATGGTTACATAACAAAAATTTAACTAAATCTTATACTAAAATTTATGGGAGAACCCATCAGATCAAGTTTTTTCCATTCAACATCTAAGATGCTTAAATCAAAGTGATTTATTACACTATCATATTTTCGAACTGGAATTGTTGGATAATCCTTTGAGGGAATGTTTGCAAGTAGGTGTGATGGCGAGAGTTTCACAAGTTCCCCATATTTAGTTTTATTCATATATGACAACTTATTATCCACTATACTACACATAAGTCTCAGCGGTTCCTTAATCTGTATATTTATGGGGTATAATTTACCAGGATTTATAACTCTGGGTATACCTAAACCAACCGCTAACCCTCTCGTAAGTTTAATGTTAAAGTTCTTATTGGAATAAAGATAGTCAACAGCGTCTGTCTCGATGATTGTTATCTTTGCCTTATCGGTATCATTAAGAAAGGTCGACTGAATATCACGCAACGAATATGTACCGGGTTGTATTATTATTAGAGGCTGATTCTCGTCATTAAACAATATCTGCTGATCCTTGAAATTAATTAATCTTTTGGTTTGTATATTACAATCAAGGAGTTGTATCTCCCGAAGATTTTTCAGCGGCGGATCTAAATAAATCCTTGTTTCAGACTCATACATGGTAATGCTCAACATTTTCTGTGTTTTGATTACATCATATTCACCTTTTTAAATTTCCATTGACGTAATCACATTCCTGAGCGACGTTAGAAACCAGCCTTTTTAAAGTAAACATAAAATCTACTTTTCGATTTCAAAACCACTTTACGTTTTGCTTGTTGCTATGTCGTAAAAGTATGCAATCTATTGTTCTACACGTGAACGCTGATCCAAAAACAATGATAATCACGTGAAATGGTCATGAACTACCGAAATAGATACCACGCTAACCCTCCACTGATAATTATAAATGCTAATATACGCAATTCATGCTCGCTTTGTGGATTGGTTTCATGTTGCGTAGTCACGTCCTGACCTTTGGTTGACTTTTCATTTTGCGTTGGAGGGATTTTTGGTTTCGGATTTGTCTCAACTATTGAATGAGGTAAAATAACCTTTGAAGAACCTAAGTTATGACTTATTCCAACCGGTTTTGATTCCATGTTTAGCGAATTATTCACCCCAAATTTCATATCACCAGTAGCTTTCATAAGTTTGTTATTATATCCAACCACGCTTTCTGTGTTTATGATCATATTACTCGGCATCAACCACAAACCAGGGGCAATAGCTAAATCAAGCCGTAATTTCGCTTCTTGTACAGCTAATTGATATCTTTGTATGGAACTAGAAATGTCATTCTCAATCACACTACTTTCAAATAAAGCCAAGAATTCTTGTTGTGTCTCGATTGCTCCGCCGCCATTACCATAAATCGAGTTTCTTGTGTTAACTTGTGCACCTAATATGCAGTAAACAAAAGCTTCCGCAGATCTATTCAATCTACCAAGTCCGGCTTTAGTGAGTCCATACCCAATTGTTGGGATAAACCAAGCATATTTGAAATCAGCAAAGTCATCATTACGGATAAATGATATTAGATTTCCTTTTTCTTTCTTACCGCCGTCATCAGCGAATTTACCGCCTTCACCGGGCCATTGATCTGCTTCATGATCATAATTTCTTACTACATGTACATTTTGATATCCCCCTCCTTTTCCATGGTATCCGGAACCATAATCAAGAAATATATCTCCTAAACCCCCGTTTCTACCGCCTTTCCATCTAAAATCAGAATTATTACTAACCCCAAATTCAGCGCACAATCGTTGATATGCAACTTTATTATATGGGTTATTATTTATCACAAAAGGTTGTTCATCTGGCAAAGGCAGTTTCAATTCATACAATATTCGCCTTATTGTGAAATATATATGAAACTTTATAAAACTACTAATTACTTTAGGATAATTTAGACTCTCGAAAGGACTTATACCACAACCAGATGTTGCGCACCATACTGCAAAGTTAAGTTGTTGTGGCCAATAGTTCATATCAGGCTCGTTCAACCATTTTTTGCCCTGTTTTCCGGATTTGAATGTTACAACTTGCGATGTAAATATGTTTCTCATTTTTGCTGTGAATTTCTTCGTATTTGAAACGTATATATCTAGAAAGGTTAGCATTTTTGTTACATCAGTTGTAAAATCATCAAAGTTAATAGCTGGTATTGGGTAATTTCGAATGGTTATGGATAAACTCTTTGGGAAAGATGAAACTACTTCGGGTGAACTTAACCCTAAATCTTGCCATAATAATGTTTTCAAATTAGAAGGAAGATAATCGACCCAGGTTTTCCCTGTGAGATCATCATTAGACATGATTGTTGTTCCATTAACTTTCCACTTAATATATCCTCCAAATGAATCATTCACAAATGTAAATTTATCAAGATTAGCGCTTGGATATCTATTTTTGAAGTCGTTTAATAACATCTTATTCTTTATTTTTCTTCGGTTGGTCCATATCTTTATATTTGGAATAAGATGTAAATTATTATCAATTAATTTCTTTTCTAATACCTGCAAAACAATTACAACCTACATCAGTTCTTTCATATGAAATTTTTAATGAGCGGGAGTGGTTAACTCTTTTAATAGCTCTGATCGAACTTCTCTTCTTATCTGCGACATGTTTAAGTTTTTTTCTGTATCTCTCCTAAATTTTTGGCGAACTTCTAGTTTTAGTTTTTGAAACTTATCCAACTCTGCTAAAATTATAGAAAATTCTTGATCGGATATAACATTATCTTTCAAAGCCTTTGAAACCAAGTCGTTAATGGTGTTTAATTTTGATTTTGCAATTGCAGCGGTTTGTTCGTGTTTACTAACTTTACCAGAAAGTTTTTTTGCTGCAATACCAAATCCAACCGATAATCCTCCAAAAACTCCGCCCACAACACCCAAAGGCACACCAACAACAGCACCAAAACCAGTAAGAGAAGTTCCTAAACCGCTTGCAGATAGTATAACTGAAATCATACCACCACAAACACTGATTTTTGTAAATATTCCTCTCGCCCTATTATATTTTTTCCTTACATCTTCATAATGTCTAATTTCTTTCTCAAGATTTTGTAATACTTCGCTTGATTTTTGTAGTCTGAAATTAATAGGATCTGAATTATTGGGCAATCCAGGGTAAATTCTGCTGTATTCATCCATATTATATTTTACTACTCAACATGATATCTTTAAATTTGTTACTTTCTCTTTTTTATACTTTCCACAAAATATAGAACTACAGCCATTATCAAAAGCCAAGCGTTCTCACCTAAAAATCCAATAACCTGTCCCGCTGTTTTGAATAGAAAGCTCACGATAGCTCCAACCATTCCAGGTAATATTTGACCGAGTTTCTTACCAAGAGTTTTCAACCCATTACCAACACCTTTTCCTAAAGTAGATAATCCTTTTGAAAGATTGGAAACTATAACTCCAATGATAACACCAACAGCACTAACAACAGAAAAAACTGTAAAACCATACTTTTTAAAGATGTATTTTAACCTCTCTCGTAATGGTAGATTTTTAAGGATTTCTTCTTTTCGACTCTCAATATCTGATAATTGTTCTTCATTTAATATTACATTCTTTCTAATTTGTTCTCTTAATTTATTAATCTCTGATTGTAATCGCTCTTTACTTTGCTCTAACTTTGATTTATTTAATTT
The DNA here is from genome assembly GCA_949710005.1 of Ricordea florida. Classification (NCBI taxonomy): domain Eukaryota; kingdom Metazoa; phylum Cnidaria; class Anthozoa; order Corallimorpharia; family Ricordeidae; genus Ricordea; species Ricordea florida. The sequence continues at coordinate 27,366,199 of OX453280.1, read as the reverse complement.
ATCCTTCTTATATTTATCTATTTCCTCTTTGTATAATTTTATTTCTTCCAAAATTTTCTCTTGTTGTATTTTTAACTCTATATTCTGTTTAGCAGCCTGATCAAAAAGTCTTTTACCTTCTGAAGCGTCTCTTTCCATATTTTCTTTTTCTGCTTTTTGGCTTTCAATTACTAAACCAAGCCTTCTTACTTTTTCTTCATATTGAGCAATTTCTTGTGGGTGTGTTTTTGTAACAGCATCCAACCCTTCCAATGCATTCTCTAATTCTCCAATTTTTTCATTTGCTTCTTTCAATTCTGACGCGATATTATTATATTTTTCCAACATGCTTTCATAATCAGCACCTAGTTCTTTTCTCATTGTTTTTGGCAAATCTTCAAGCTTAAGAATTCCATCTTTATCAAGTATTATATGTGACGCGGCATTAGTCCTATTACTATATTTTCCTATTATACTTCCATCTTTTCCAAATTCAACATTAAATGTTGCTTTATCAGGATTAAAGTCTGGTAAATAACGTTTGAGTTTTTGACCAGCTTCTAGCCTTCTGTCATATTCCTCATCTCTTTCTATAATATTTGCCGGTTTTTTCTCTTCATCTTTTATTTCCCATTGAAGTCTTTTTCTTTCAGCCATATATTCTGAATAGCCAAGATAACCCTGATCAACAGATGTAGATGTATTTGGACTTTGGTAAAAAGTGTTATCATCATCATCATCATCATAATCATTATCATCATCATCTCCTTTTGGTAAATCCTCTAATGGTAAATATCCTCCTTCTGCCATATTTAGATTTTTTACTCATCAGTAAGAAATCTTTAAACTAATCGCATACAATTACTTAAAATAATTTACTAGCCATATAACCTAAAGCCAACATACCTCCACCCACATATGCCATTTCGCCCATCTTTTGGTTGTTACTAGGTCTATAATAATCAGAGAATTTAGGTTCATGCATTTGTTCATATAATGCAAATTGTTCATTTGTAGTTGAAATATTTTTTGATGCTTGATATTTTTCATCTTTTTTCTTTATTTTCCAATCCATTAGTTTTTGTCTTTTTTCCTGATATTCTGCATAATCTCTTTGATATTTTTCCATTGCTTTATCATGTCTTATTTTTTCTGTATCAGTTTTATTTCCTGATAAATATTTTGCAAGATATGATCCACCAACAAAGGCGGTTGCATTTAATACAGCTCCTCCAATCATAAATGCTATTGTTGCCATTTTTTTAATTATTTGGTAAAATCTTTTGTTCCTCTAAATATGTTTTTAGATACATACTTCCGGATAATACAACCACCCATTTTGCATAATTTGTAATACTTGAGGATGGGTCGTTCATAAATGATTCTTTCATTACCTTTTTAGCTACATATCCAACTCCAGCTGCTAATCCAATAAGGACTGCGGAATCAGTAACAGTTTTCACAAGTTTATTTTCGGTTGCCATGATTTTTTACTACATCAGTAAGAAATCTTTAGATGACTTTAGTAATTACATCATTCCAATTTTTGGTCGATCTAGGGGCGGTGCTTGAGTATTTGTTTGTGGATTATGAACCTTTATGGGTGGGGCTAGAAAAGGTTGCGGTATTTGCGGTAAATCAGGTATCCTATTAGAATATTCAGACCTGGCTTTTTCCTTATATCTCATAAAAAGATCAAATGCTGTAAACCCCAATCCCACAATTGATAATACAGTTGAAAAAGATAACTCTGGTAACCATGATTTTGATTCACCATCTTCATTAGTCTCTTCTTCCTGTTTCATTTTTTCTTCGCGTTTCATTTCCCTGGCTAATGCTTCTTTTGCTTTTTTATTATATTCCGCCAATTTCTTACCTGCTGCTACTTTTTTAGGATCTTTTTCCCGTTTTTTAGTATCTTTATTTTCTGGTTTAGGATCAGCTGTAATTTGTTCAACTTGTTCATTTTCTTCAGACATTATTTTACATATCATTAAGAAATCTTTAAATCAATCACATAATGCTTAGTAAACAGTATCAATACCGTTAGCATCTTGCTTAGTAGTCTGCTCAGTTTTGTTGGAATCATCTGTATTAGTACTTGTAACTTGTTGTATTTTACCTATTTTAACATGTTTAACAACCTGGAATAGCCCGCTAGCAAGTGCTGTCAATCTTCCTGCTTTCAATGCTAAGAGACCCACAATGTTTGTTAGTTCACGATTAACTAAATCATCATTCTTCAAATCATCACAAAGAGATTCTATATTATCCACAGGAACAATATAAGAAATAAGTTTAGAAACTAATTGTAGGGATGAATCTACCAACCCGCCATTAATTTTCTTACCCATTACCGCTTGATAACGATTAAAATATTTTTCTACATCTTTTTCTGATAATTTTTTTATATCACCCAAACTCATTTCAACCCCCAAATATTCCTTTGTCGTTCCAAGAGCTGCGAGAATGGCCAGCGATTCTTGTTTGATTTCAATTTCATTATCATCATTATCTTTTACCTCGGTCTTTCCTACAGTCTTTTCTTCTTCAATATAATCTTCTACGCTTGTCATCTTTTGTGATAATACATGGATTATTTTTAAATCACTTCAGGAAATACGGCGGAGCCTACCCCGAAGGTATCTCCAAATAGCAGTTAAATGGATGTCGTAAAGATAAACAAAGTCTAGAATATTTTTCAGTTTTCAGGAGTTGAACAAACTTTTTACTAGTTTCAGAGTCTAAATCACCCCCATAATCTTCGAAAAACATCTTCATACCTTTCTGCGACGGATTATGAAATGAGACCACACAAGCCACATTTTCTCGGAAAGGTTTTGCAATTGATGTTAATTGCTGAGTGAGAACCCAAACTGATAATCCGTGATGTCTTCCAGAGAATGCTAAATCTATAAACTTGTTTGATCTTTTCTTCAGATCATTAGATACAGCGCAATCATCTAAAATTATTAATGTGTTTGTTCCAGAGAATAAAGTTTGACAATCAGTTAATAACTCATTAATCTCATCAATGTTGCTGGCATCGGGCGATAATACAAAGAATCTCTTATCTCCTCGTGCAAAATTATGATAGGTTTTATTTTTGGAATAGGTTGGGCAAATTAAAACAATGTAATCAAAAATTTTTCTGAAGGGGCCGCGGAGTTGATCTATGATGTATTTTGTTTTCCCACAATTTGTTGGTCCGGTTATGATACAGTGAAATGGTATTTTTTCTCGTAGTTCTTCCATAATTTTGTATCATAACAAAAGGTTTTTTTAAATTAGTACTTAATTGATCTCAAACCTGAATTCATTATTTCCATCATTGCGTCAGCTACAACAAACATATGGCATGTTATTATTCCAGATCCACTTTGTTTCCTTTTAATTTCTAGTTTTACACCATCTTGTGTATTGTTTAATGCTAGTCCGCCGCCATGAATACCATTATCGGGGTGAGTTCTCATATCAACCCAAAGAGCAAACTTATCAGCATAAAATTCCTTTTCCTTTACACCATCTCTTCCGAAACGTTTCTTTACCGACTCCCATAGATCCGATGGTATCATCCCCTTAGAGTATAAACGATTTGGCACGCCATCAACATCTATATTGATTGAGGTGATACCTGGGTTGTAAAAATTCTCAGAGTTGCGGGCTCCTGCTGCGGTTGGTAATGTAAACAAAAATAATATCCCCGTCATTGATCTTCTTGGTAAATTAATATGCTGGTTAATAACACCATCACCACCTACGGAAAAAGTAAAAGTTTTGTGTAGAGTAACATTTTCGTAAAAGAATCCTTTACCAACCTGGTAAGCCGCCTGGGCCTCGCGGGCCAAGTATTCACTTGAAATGGAGGAATATTCTAACTCAAGGTTTTTGATTGAATAAGATGGAGTCTTAGTGGTGTCGGAATAAACAACAATATCATTAACTGGAGCAAGTGTAATCTCAAATATTAGGTGATGATCTAGAGCTTTTGGATAGAAAACTCCATGATCGTTTAGAATAGGATGGTTTAGTGGTATACGATACTTAGTGTTATGTACTGTTGCAAGAGCCACTGCCTTAACATCTTGTGTTTTCTTATCGCCCGCATTTGTCCTGAGCTTTCTCATGTTTTCAGAAGAAATACCTTGTTTTAATCTATCTTCGCGTTCTTCATCTGTTAAAAATAAGTCATGATAGGTTTGAAAAAGATCATATCTTTGTGTATCCTGTAATGTTTCGCCTCCAAAAAGAACTTTAAGTCTAGATACAAGATTACTACCAACATTATTCACAAGTGTATTATTAGCATGCCCATCTACATCTAAATCAAATAATAGAGATACGCTCCCAGGAACAATCACTAAATTCTCAGAAAGTTTTGGAATATTTATATATAATGTTTCCCCGGGGCTGGCTGAGGATGGATTTAATGTAATTCTATTCAAAGTTGATTCTGCTTTCAACCCAAATGGCTCTCGTGGAATTCTGTTTGGATTAATTTTTTCAGACGTCATTGTAATTTATAAGTTACTTTGGTTAATCTTTAAATGAGTAACGAAAAGATATCTCGAAGGGGCTCTCTCTTCGGGCGTATATATTATTCAACTGAAGGATATTGGAAAGGATATTCCGCTATTAGTAAATTAGCTGATAAGGCGAAAGTAAGTGAAGATGTAGCAAAACAATGGTTGCAAAAACAGGCAATATGGCAAATATATCTACCAACGCCAAAATATATACCAAGACCGCATTGGACTGTGGATAAACCGAATCAGATTCACCAAGCAGATTTATTATTTTTACCGCATGACAGAGTTGGAAGAAAAACATATAAATACGCATTAGTTGTGGTTGATGTGGCAAGTAGATACAAAGATGCTGAAGCATTAACCTCAAAAGAAAGTCACGAGATATCCAAAGCTTTTGAAAAAATATATTCCAGAAGATTGAAATACCCTAAAACATTAATGGTTGATCCTGGAAAAGAATTTATGGGCGAAGTTGCAAAACTTATGAATTACCATAATGTAAGAATGCAAAGAAGTGAAGCTGGTAACCATAGAGCACAAGCATTTGTGGAAAACGCAAATAAAATATTAGGCGAAAGAATATTTAGTCATCAATATGCACAGGAAATGACAAGTTATGACCGTTCTAGAGTATGGGTGAAAAGATTACCGGATATTCTAAAAACTTTGAATAATACACCAACAAGAATAACTGGTAAAGAACCCATTAAAGCTATAAAAATGAAAGAGGTTGATATTGAAACCAAAAGATATCATCGAGTTGTTGGTCTTGATGAGGATAGATTACCGCCCGGCGCCAGAGTTAGATATTTATTATCTCCAGGTGAACTTGAGGGTGGCGAAAAAAGGAGGGCTACAGATCCTATTTGGAGTATCAAAGTTTATGATATTTCTAAAAGTGTGATTTCACCTAATCAACCGGTTTTGTATTATTTAGTGAATGGACCTAGACGAGGTTTTGTAAGAGAAGAATTACAAGTTGTTCCTTATGATACACAATTACCGCCCGATTCTGTTTTGGCAAGATAATGGCCATATGGAATAGTATTTATGCCATCTTTGCAAATTATTCTCTTATCATCATAGGCAGATAGCGCTTTTTTATTAACTGTTTTTGTATAAATATTGTGTAGTTTTGAACCAATTAAATTTTGTAATCTCATTTGCGGTTCTTTTGTATCCAAACAATTTTTAAAATCATTAAAACTTATTGTTTTCTTAACAACTAATTTCTTTGTTCCTTTATTCTTCTTTATCTCTTTACCATTATCCATTAATACAGCATATTGTTTAGCGCCCAAACCCACAAATTCTGTAGGTATACTTCCGCCCATTTCATCTTTGAACATCCCAATTACTTTTTTATTTACACCTGCCTCAATGCCTGATGGATGTTCTTTAGGATAATTGCTAGTGTCGAATTTTTCTCTAACGTCAGAACTAATATCTTTGTAGAAATCCGCAGTTTCTATAATATATACAAGAGAATCAGTATCAGTCATAAGTAATTCAGCTTTTTCGCCATATTTCTCTTTGATATAATTATAATGGAAATCATACATTATTTGTTTACTTAGATCCAAAATTGAAAACCCAACATAAATTGGTTTATTAAATCTTATTTCTTTTTTCTTCATATTTATGGCAGCTAGATCCTCGGAAAAGATAGTAAAATGATTAAAGTTTGGTTTTCTTATTAATTTTTTAGCTGATTCTATATTATTAACTAATCTAACATCTATCCTTTTTCTCAAATTTTCCATTGTTTTACCAAATACAGAGTTATTCATAAGTTTAAAAAAATCTTTTTCAAAGTCGTTTTTAGCTTGTGCTCTCAATTTAGTATTCAAATCAATGTAGGGTTTTAACCACTCAGACTCTTGAAATTTAATTCCCTTATGAATCTTTGTTATTTTTAATCCTTTACTTTCATAATCTTTTAAAGTTTCATGATGAACTACATATCTTTTCTTATCAATTAAATTTGGTATTAATTTCTGAACTTTATTAACAGTAAGTTTTTCTGGAGCTAAAGGTAGATCTTTGTGACTATCATGAAGATTTTTTGGGTATTCCAAATCAACTTCAAGTATACAGGGTATATTTCTCCAATTTTCAAGCTCTTCATTTGGAATCCATTTAAATCCTCTTCTAGGTAATTTCTTGCTCATTGCGGCTCCATATAAGTTATTTGCGTCAAGATAAATAATATAACTTGTAAGTTTATTTATTTCAAAATCCACCATATAGGGGTTATTAGCTTTAGCATATCTTTTTGATACTTGGGATGTTCCGCCTCTAATCCCTTTCTCAATAAAAAGTAGCATATTAACATCTGTAAACAATTCCAAACTAACTTTAGTTAATTTTAACATTGCATCCCAAGATAATCCCGGTGATGTAAAATAGTGAGCGGGATCTAAACTATAATTATTAATGCATACATCTCTAAAGTTCTCAAATACATCAGCAAGCTGTAATACATCTGCTTTTAGATATAAGTCGTGATAGTCTCTCATTGTTTTCATATCAAATGTTTTCCATACATTTTTAGCATGTTCATAATCCTCATCTGAAATATCTTGATTATTAAGAATTGATTTAAATGCTTTCTTTGGGGGAAGTTCTGTTTCATTAAGTTTATCAATGTGATCAAAATAATCATAGGGGAACACCCCCTTTCTCAACAATAGTTTTAACTTTTCTCCCGCAAAATGTTTTTTAGTTTCTTTCATATTTTTATCTATTGGGGAAAAACACATACTTCCTGCTAACTTACAATTCTTACATTGTTCGCAATTACCAACGCCGTTAAAGTTAATAATCTTTCCATCTTTTATATATCTTTTCAAACATTTTCCTGGTTTACATGATTCACAATTTCCACATTTTGTAAGATTGTCAACTAATCCACTAAGGGTGCTTTGCATAAATTTACAAGAATCAATGAATCTTATTGTTCTAGTAATAGGTTTTGTGTTTCCATCTTCATCCTCATCGCAATCATCATCATCCTCTTCACCCACACAATCATAATTAATTAAAATTTTCTTTGAGAAACTAATATACTTTTCATCGGTGTTAGCTAAGCAATCAATTTTACCCTTTGTTTTACCAAGATTCTTAATAAATAGATGTGAATCATACCCCGAAAGATTGTGAATTATTACTGGAATAAATTTGGGAATCACATATTTTAAGTTGCAGTTATTATGCGCCGCCCCCCTGTATTTCCCAGTAAGATGACAATGATCTATTACCCTATCTTTGCCCAATTCTTTCACACAGATATGACATTTAGTAGCATTTTCATAATCTTTTTTATCCATTTCCGACATATTCTTTTTATTATAAACTTTAAACTTCTTCTTTCTTTCTTCTATTAACTCAAAAATTTTCCTAACATCTCTTTCTAAATATTCTGTAAATACCTGTGCCACATCTTCGTCATCAGATTTTGCAGTATACCCCACTTCATTTTTAAAATCGCTTGGTAATATGCTTTCATCAAAACATTTTATATTATAGTGAAATCCTGATGCTTTATGCATTTGGTAATTTTTAGTAAAGCTTTTATTTTCATTTGGTAAACAAGATTGTATTGGAATTAGACAGCTTTCAAAATCAGCATAAATAACAAAAGGTAATCGCATTTTATTTTTAAAATTTTTAAAGTAAATAAATTTTGGACTACCATTTTCATTCATTGGCATTTTTATTTTAACTTCCCCATGTGAATCACAGTATTCCTTATGTTCTTGCAAAATCCTTTCATCATAAAATGAATTGAAACACCTAAGACAGAAATGTTTTTTATTCTTATTTTTATCAATTTCAGATGATAAAAGTCTACTAACATTTTTTACTAAAATATAATGGCTTTTTTCGTCATTAGTTATTAAAAGTAATGTTATAACTTTACAATCGCATAACTTACATTCATAATTATTACAATCACATTTCTTACAGCCGCATTCTTCACATTCATGTTTTATACAACCTTCTTTCTTACATTCCTGTTTTTTATTACACTCTTTTTTCATACAACCACAATTCTTACATTTTTCTTCTTTCTTGCAATAACATTTATCGCTTAATCTTGCGAGATATATTTTATCATCTTCTTCATCATATTTCAATACATTAACAATATATGGGTTTTGTTTTTCAAACTTTGTAAAATCTTTTAATGTCATTGGACCTTCAATACCAGAAAAGTCTAATTTTTTACAATTTTCCAACAATTCATTATTTACTCTCTCTCTATGGTGTTTTCTTGGGAACACCGCCTCTGTTAATGAATATTGTCCGCAGTTTTCATCATTATTCTGTATATTAATAGTAGCTTTTTTGTCAGCTAATCTTTTTGGTGTTTTTATATATGAACTTCCAGAAGTAACTAAATAAGGAGCTATCCCAATATCAACACGTGTAACAGAATCAAATTCAAAAACTGAATACTCATATTTTTCTTGAAATTTTTCAATCTCATGAAGTATATTTTTAATCATATCATCATATTCTTTTGATAAATCGCTTTCTTCAGTAATTATTACTGGTTTAGTATGAAAGTATTTTTCGATTTCTTCTCTAATTTGGTTTTTTTCTAAAGGATTTTTTACAAACTTGGCTGATAATATAACCTTAACCTTTTTTGGTTTCTTATCTTTATTAATAATACCAATAACTTTTGTTTTTATTTTTTTCATGAATTCTTCAATAGAATATCCTTTTTTCCCATCTATAGTATGTTGTGTCAAATAACCCTTTTTGAATTTTTTTACATTTTCTTTGATAGTTAATTCTTCTTCTTCTTCTTCATTAAATTCATCTTTCTTGCTATCAGGTATATTTGGCTTTATTTTTGTTTTAGGTGGTGGTTTTATTTCTTTGGGTTTATTTACTTTTTTATATCTTTCTATAAAATTTTTAGCTAATTCTTCTGCTTTATTTTTTACTTTTTTAGCTAATTCTTCTGCTTTATTTTTTACTTTTTTAGGAATATATGGTTTTACAAAATTCAAAAACTTGTTTAATACATTTCCAAAAACAGGAGTTTGTTTTATTGATGGTTTTTTAGTTCTTGTTGGAATAGGGGGTGGTGGGCGAGTTGGTTTAGGTGGCGAAGGTCTTTTTGGTTTGGGTTTATTAATATTTTGCGGAGGTGTATCTGGAATAGCTCTTCTGCGACGATTAGGTGGAGGACCTGGTGGAGTGCCTGGACGACGATTAGGTGGCCGACCTGGTGGGGGACTATCCGTAACAATTTGATCCGGTGAACCAGGTATTGGCCTAGGAATAGTTAAAGGTGGTAAATTTGGTCTTATTTGTGGTATTGGGAGAGGTGGCTGTGGTTGGTTTGCTCTTCTCCTTGGCATATTATCTATAGTTCTAAAAATTTCTCTCCTGTTATCAACGATTTGATCAACGTTATTGATTACTTCAGGTATATCATTCAATGCTTGTATTTTAACTTCCTTAGTAGTCATTTTGGCTCTACCTTCAATTCTATACCACGAAAGTAAAGAACTTAATTGTTTTGTATTCAACTCATATAATCGATCCATAGTTACTTTTGCAAGTATTTCTTAATCGTTTAAATCAAATTTTTTCAGAAGATTAATACCCGTGTCCTAGAAATATTTCCATATAAATCTCTGATAAATCTCTGATAAATCTCTGGTACAATTCTAGGACTAGTTTTGAAACTTAAACAGAAAATTAACTAGTCTAATCTCTGTGTCCCAGCCCCGTAGCTTTCTCTCTCTCTAGGCGAGAAATTCAAAAGCAATTTAGTCAAACGGCCGGGCTTGTTTGTGTTGGCAATTCATATTTTGGCACCTGCTTCATAGAGACAGACCTTATTGAAAGTTTCCGTTCAACAGAAAACTGCGTTCAGAAACCACAGGATAATATTTGCATCTGACTTTAAAAACAACCTGTTATTAAGGAACTTCATTTATAGTTTGTGTAAACAGGTTTGATTATTTTGCGCTATAATTTGCATTTGAGGGGCGGTATTGGGTAAAACATCATTGTTTTCCTAAACGGTGGCTTGTTTGTTCGATTGATTTTTTCCCGCTTGTCTATCAAGTTACTGGGGACCTGTCAGGTTTATTTTTTTAGTTACATTCTTGCATTCATCCTCTACCCACGTTGTGCAAGTCTACAAGAAAAACGAACAGTAACTGAGGTTAAAAAACGTTAGTTACAAACCTAAGACTAGTGGTATTTAAGGTTTGTTAGCTTAAATTTGGTGTCGAAAAACAAGGGTTCGCAACTACACCCATTTCATGGCGACTTCGAATTGAATAACTCTGTTGAGACAATTTAGCGACCACCGCAGGTGAGCCATACTAACACAACGTTTGTGTTGACAATTTTTGCGCTTTGATATGAGCACCATTTAACGAATTGTCTAGCTAAAACACATTACAGGTAATTAGGACATTTCCCTTGGGTTTTGTGAGCTTCAACTTGTGTTCGACATTGCACCGCAAACTTGGACTGAATGGAATTTAGCTGCACCGATTCAATATTGAATTTGAGGTTCCTAGTAGGCGGTTAGCCGTGTATTCTTCGAAAGCGGAAAAAAGAGGTGCAACGTAGCGTCTATAGGATTATCTTCTAATTCAAGATCTTTCTTTCCCGATTTTCCCAACAAGTATTGCCATAAATAACATACAGAAACTATTTATAAACCCTACAGAATGTCTATTTGTCAAAGAGGGCACACATCGGCCATTCGAGCCACTGATTAAAAATTAACAGCAAAACTGAGATCAGAATACAAAAAATTTGCCGGACTGCATGTCGAGAAAGCAAAATGGCTGCCATGGATAAAACGGAGAACAGAACAGCGATTACTTAAGGATAAAAAAGCAAATTTTGTTCTGGGGAAGCCGGTTGGATTTTGGACACTGAAAGGATTTATCAACTTGAACTGGTACGGACACGAATCGAAAGACTTCCTCAACAAATTACTACTACCGGTAAAATCATAATTTCTAAATTGTTGATGGTTAAAAGTTAACAACTTCATAGGCTTTTGTACGTGTATGTTTGTTACCCATTTCTGTGTCAAAAATTCCACATTTTTACACACCATTGTACTGAAACGGAGATAGCGGAATACATAAGTCGAATTCACGCACGGTTCGTAATTGTTCTTATATTTGAGAATCAGAGATACACGTGAAGCTAGCCTAAAATGTCTGACAGTTGAGGGAAGCTCAGAAATACGCTTCAAGTCGCCAAGAAGGCAAGGTGAATCAGTTGTACACCACTCATGAAACATTTTTAAGTTTTTCCTGTTTACTGTAGGCCAAGCCTGTGGCACGCGATTTCAGTTTGACCTCTATAGACCGGAAATTCACGACAAGATTTGTTTCAAAAGACCCACGCATGGTACTGTTTCATATGAGAACATCTAAAGCAATATAAAAAATACAGATTTGCGGCTGGCTTGCGTTTTTTCTTTCGCATATTGCTAAATAAAAATTGTTAATATAACGACTGAAAATTCCTTCGTACAAACCTTGACAATTCTCGACCCAGTCCTACTCTGTTTTTTTTTTATGCTAAAATTGCGCGGAAAAATCGCAAAGCTTCGTTGGATCGTCTCTCTTTTTTAAAAAATCCTTCAAAAAAAGCTTGGATAAGGCTTGATAACTCTTTACAGCGCCACTTAACGTTACTGAAGGTAAGCTGTAGAGTTTTCACTGCATGTGAAACGAGGCATAACAAATGATATGTATATTGATTTGAAAATGTACTCTAAAATTACGTTGCAATGCCCAGAACACGTTGCTCAGTCTTTGCGGGATGACGAAAGAAACATTCGACTTCGGGTTTTTAAAATCTATAACGGCTGGGGTATCCTCCTCATGTCACGGAATCAATAACGGAATCACGGTGTGAAAAAATCCCATTGTCATGTGGTATTTTCCCTGGTTTTACATTTGTAATAGTTGGAGCTCAGGTGAGAAATTACGAAACTCGATTAACATGGATTATTATCAAGATACGCGGCCAAATTGAAAACCGCACTCTTGAAAACACGCGCTTTGCGGGCCGCAAATGACTCCTAGCGGGCCGTTAATGCATTAACGGCCCTGCAGCTGAGTCCATTGCCTGTGAACGGGAAGACTATTATTTTTTTAAATATAAACTGTCTTTTTGCTAATCATTGTTACCAATCTTTTTAAAACTAGATTATATTTGACATTTTATTGTTAACAAAAAGGAATTTTATTTGGCTCTTGTTTAGCTGATCGTATTGTAGCAACAACTTTCCATACCATAGTTTCATGCTACATCTCTGTTAAACATTTTTTTCTTATTAAATGAATTTGTACGATTTGGCCTTGTGTATTGATAATAATGATAATCGCATGACTTTTGTCGGTCATATAGTTTATTTGTGTCCCTCGTAGCATCATTTGCGCCCTTGCGCTTCGCGCTCGGGCGCAAATGATGCTACTCGGGCCACAAATAAACTATATGCCCTCCAAAAGTCATGTGATTGTCCTATTAACGTGCTCTTAAATTGGATAATGTACATTGCAAATATTTCAGAAATCAACACTATTGTGTAACGGTTTCATAAAAGTGACAGGCAGGCTAGATCGCAGATTACCAACAACTTATATCTTCCTTGCATTCATTAGCAGAATGCTTCTGTTGTACACCTCGTTCTATCAAGAGTTTCAGTCACACATTCAAGTAATTTGATCAGACAAGTTATTAAAGTTTTGACGCAAATCGAATAAAAACTGTATTTGTAGTAAAAGAAGGGATTAGTTATCGGGCTCACCAAAACGTAGGTATAAAGATAGGGTGCCAAGTTAGAAACACCTTTTTTTTTTCTCTGATAAAAGGTAGACAGCAAGCAGCCACCAAAAATTTGAAAACAAATTTAAAAACTCATTTTAGGGAAGGTATCGGGACAGACCAAACATAATTATAAAGCTTAATAGGGTACCAAAATAGAATCAGATTCTTATCTGAGATAAAGGTGGACCGTGGCTAGCAAAGATTCTAAAATAATCTTGAAAAATGCTATTTTAGGGAAAATAAGAGACTCTGATGCACCAGAAATGATATTGGTTAACACGATACCAAACCAGGGTCCGATGTTTTTTTTTCACTGATGAAGGTGGAGACTAGTCACTGAAAATTTAAAAGAAATTACAAAAATAAAAAAATCGATGCTAAACAACAAGTGCCTAAAATTAAATTTAAGTTATTGCTGTGAAGCAGATGAAAAAGTCATAAAAACCACATTAATTTTGTCTTTCAGACTGGATCAGAAAAAAACTGCTCTGTACTGTAGACTTTGCCGTACACAACCCCAATGGGTATTTCAACGCTGTCAAACAGGACAGTAAAGCTGAACAGAAGTGATCAGGAAGACTCTAAGAAAGAAAAACCACTCCCTACCCCTACAGTCAAGCCAGACCCTATTACCACCACAATAGGACCTCATCAAGCAAGTCCTAATTCAGGTGGTAAGCCAATAAACATACATTAGTATCACCCAACTAGTGGACTAATGCAAATGCCGCAATCTGATTGGCTACGCTACTAGAGGTCTATTAGTAATAGTCCTCGAGTAGCGAAATTTGTGGCGCTTTCTTTTGTTTTATTCCCAAATAAATCTTTCTTCAACTTGCATTTGCTAACTTTATTATTGCTTTTTCTGTCCGACTAGTTGGGTGATACTTAAAAACAATTAGACCCTTCACCCTCAAGGTCAATAGCCCATTCGGCTTCGCCTCATGGGCTACTGACCCGTAGCCCTTGCAGGCTACGGGTCTAATTGTTAAATAACAACAGTAAATTTGAATAGAAATGCTCAACAGTACTGAATTGTTTTAACAGTGCATTCTCTAAACTACAATCTAAGTGTAATTTTGCTTTAAACTGGAAGCATTGGACAAAGCTTAATTGAATCACGTTTTTAAATCAAAGTAGGACTATGGTGAACTCGTGGATATGTTTACAAAACAGAGAAAAAAGAAATAATTTAAAAATTACCGAGGTGTTTTTTCAGAGTTGTGATTGAATGAACTTGAAGATAATTTTAATAATCTATAATCACAACATAAAAGTGACCAGGGAGCTGAGTAGCTTTTTGAAATAAACATACAGTGAGTACATGACGCCAATCATTTGACTACACTAGGCATCAGTTATAAGGCAGGTGGCAAGCATACAGTTGTTAAAAAATTTGATAACTTAACATAAGGGTACAGGATTAAATGGCACCGAAACCAAATGTAGTTCTGGTATCCTGCTGCTCACTGTCTGTGAGTTCAAAGTTTCTAACACATGTAACAGGGTCCTTCTGAATAAGGTCTGAATTTTGTTGCCATGACATTGTCAATTTTATCATCATTATAGTTTTTGTTGTCTACAAGTCTATTCAATGTATTCAACAGAAATATCCACCTTGATTCTGCAGCTGATAATGAACAAAACCATGTAGGATAGCCCAGCTGACGAATCATACCAAACAAGTCTTTCTTGCATTTTTGCAAAGTATGTTAGTGATGATCTTAAAATCCTTAAGACTCTCAATCCTTTATCAAGTTGAATTAGTTTATTTACATTACCATCTCATTTTAGGTTATCCGTGGTATATATATTCAGCGTTGCACTTAAAAAAAATCACACTTGCCATCATTAATACAGCAATACATATTTGTTTTTATCCTTATAACTTCTTGTTTTTATAATGTAAATATGAGTCACACAACAGTAAGCAAAACAGGTAAGCCTATTTTTCCAACATGTCTACTTCAACACAATCTAGTTCACTTCAAGGTAAATTCGGAAATCAATAGACAGAAAACTTTTCATTGTAACGGCTTGTGGTGTATTGTATATAATATAACGCTTAATACATTTTCTACATGACTTACTGTTTTCGAACCCTTTAATGACTTTCTTACATTGTAACCTTCGTGGTTCTCCGTCACGGCAGCCGCCTCCATATTTACAAGTAAATGTTGACATACTTCTTGGCCGTCCCAATACTTCTACAACTCCATTCCTGTTAGTACTAACACTTAAATCAGTAGAAAAGTCCTACATGCGATGTTTCTTATCCAGGTTGGCCACAGAAGTTCTTCGGTTTCACATCATGGATTCGTCAATTTATAGTAGTTTCGTTCAATAACGAGTACTCATTTCGCTCATATAAGTTCTCATTCAAGTGCTAATTTCGCTCTATGAGTTCTCACCAAAGCTTACTACATTAGCAAGAGATTTTCTCATCTTCAGATCACTTTCGAGCCAACTGAAATTCATATACTGCTTGTAATCTTGGGGGCGGTCGATGGCGGTCGATGTCGGAAAAGCGAATAGTTATCATCTGTTCACGTTTAGCGCCTGGCCGAGTAAAAGGCTCATGAAATTCAGTCTCCAAGTTGGTCATTGTCCTAACTGGAAACATTTAAACTCCTTTTGATTTTAGTAAGACCGCTAATGAGGCCCTGTTAGTGAGGTTGTTTATGTCGCGCGTCTGAGTTTCAAACCTTTTCACGTCGCAATTTCGGAAGGTCGAAGGTCGCTGTCGTAATTTCCCGTGAGCGGCTCGTCGTTCGTCGCCATTTCAGGTCCGTTTCAAGGCCATGTTGCTTGTCAAAATTTCCCCCTAACAGGGCCTCGCTAATCGTCCTCTTAAGCTACAAAATCATTACAAACTCTGGCAACGGTACGATACACTTTCAGCGTGAACTTTCATCAACAGACTTCCGTGACTTCGGTCACGACAATTGTCGTCTTCATATCGGTGCCCCCGAGTTCTATCCGACTAATTACGAAGTGTGTCTACACTGGAGTGAGTGAGTGAGTGAGTGAGCGAGTGAGTGAGTGAGTGAGTGAGTGAGTGAGTGAGTGACAATTTGCATATCGGAGTCCCCACAAAAACTCGCAAATACGCTTCGCGTATCCACGAGTTAAAAATAATTCTCAGTGTAATTCAATCAGTTATTTTCTCTTGTACTAGGCCCACTATTTGTCTTTTTTTATTGATCAGAACTGCATTTAATTGCAGAGTAGAAAATGGCTCTGCAGTGTTTCATAGGGTGGGGTGAGGTTAATTTATAGGCCTCCTTTCGTTAGATGCTTCATGTTAATATCATCATTTAAGAAATTTTCTTTCATAGTAATTCTTGAAACTTTTTTCATTTCTTTATCAGTACCATGGTGGGCAGTTTTTGCTGTTTGCTTGGTGGGATTTGTTGTCCTGGCAATTTGCTTTTACTGTGTGTGCTATCGACGTTGTTGTAAGAGAAAAAAAGAAGAGAAAGCGGCTAAAGAAAAAGTTGACTTGAAGGCAGTTCAAATGTTAGCCGCTAGTTACCCAGAGAGAGTTCAGCCATCGGTAGATGAACTGGACTATAACAGTGATGAATTCCAGTCAGATGCAAGCTCGGCAGTTAAAATAGGTAATACTAGATTTTGAATTTTTGCAACAAACTAAAGACTTTAAACAAACTATAAACTGTACATGAAGACTAAAACTGGCAATTTTCCTGTAAGACTATTTTTTCACCAGCAGTTTTAAAACACAGGAGGTGACAAGGTATCCACAGGCAGAAGTTAAGGTCTCAGTACCAAAGATATTAATAAATAACTTGAAGAAAACAACTGTCTTGGGTTAATTGCTATTCAAAATGGACTGTACAGGTCCAGGGAAGCGTCTGACAGAGAAGTAACCTGTGTGCATTAATTGTGGAACTTGAATGTGACCTACATTTCATACAGATTTTCGTTTTTATGTACAAAATACGATTAAGCTTCTATTACATAACACACTCATTAAATCCCACTAGAAAAATTTACATAAATTATCATTCATCTTTAGCTTTGTTCCTTTTTTTCTCTACTCTGATTCACCAAATAGCAGTCTTATTTTTCAATTACTGGGTATTAAGCTCTTCCTGGCTGGCAAGACAGGCACCCGAGGGGGAGGTTAATTGGATAGATTAGAATGGCAACAGAATAAACATTTAAAATATGTTCTTAAAAAAAACCCTTGCATTATATGCCACTGCCTATTCTCCTTTTTTTCACCTGTAAGGGCGAGATGGTTTATTCCACTAGCATTTGTTACATTCCCAGGACACCACTTTTAAGTTGGAGTAGACAAAATGTTTTAGTAGTGCTTAGCATGCAAAATAACCATGTAAGTTAACCTAGAATTATATTGATTAACCTGGAACACCAACCAGGATGTATTAAATTCATGTTATAAAAATTGTGAAAATAAAATAATTTCTGAGCACCTGTCCCTGTACTTAACAGCTTTGTCTGCCATTTTCTTTCACAGGTCGCATTCACTTTACACTGGACTACAGTTTTCATGACAACTCCCTTACAATAGGAGTTGTAGAAGCCCAAGATATACCAGCAAAAGATTTCAGTGGTACCTCAGATCCTTATGCAAGAGTAATGTTGTTACCAGATAGAAAAAAGAAATTTGATACAAGGGTAGGTATTATGGTGTTCAGAACTAATCAATGCAAATATATTGTTGCTCGCTTTTAAAACTGAATTGCACTTATCATTTTCATCATAGACTTAGGGGTCAATTCAACTGATATCCATCAACATATGCACACTATTAATATGGTTAAATATAGTTTCAGTTTTTTGAATATATTTTCATAGATTATCCAGTGTAATTAAACATTACTAAGTTATATATTATTATCTTAAGTAATTGATCATTAGTTTACGAGCTTGAGATTTATACTGTGTGATGGTTGATGGGGACAAGTAATAATAGCAATTCTAATAATGATAATAATAATAATAATAGTAATATTAATACTTATAATAAAAATAATATTAATAATGATAATAATCATTTAACTGTGTCAGTATATAAGCAAGTGGGATTATCAAACAAATTGATAAAGTTATACCACTGTATGGTAAAAGGAGAATGCTAATGTTTCAAGCGTCAGTCCTTCATCAGAGCAAATGACAAAGGGCTAACGCTCGAAAGATCAGCATCCCTCTTTTACCTTACGGTGGTATAACTTACTTTAGTATCACCCAACTGGTGGACTAATGCAGGGCTCGACGTTGCGACCTGTGGGGTCGCCAATGCGACTAGATTTTATTCATTGGCGACTAAGTTTTCACGCCTGGTCGCCAGGCTGGCCCCAAGATTTTTTGATTTAGTTTTAAAATTTCTTATTGAGTTCAATACTCTGATACTTTCGTGTTCGTGTATGAAGCCGATGAAATCGTTTGTTGAGGTTTATTAAAAGACTTTTAGTGTATTATATTCTATTTTTTCTTGAAGATAATTTTGGCAACTAGAATACTTGTGCTGACGACCAAAAATGAAAACTTGGAGGCCAGGTGGCCCCAAGATTTTTTTCTGAAAGTCGAGCCCTGTAATACAAATGCTGCAATCTGATTGGCTACACTAGTAGTCCTTGAGGACTTTCGTTTAATTTCCCAAATAATTATTTCTTCAACTGCCATTTGCAACGGTTAATTTTGCCTTTTCTGTACGACTAGTTGGGTGACACTAAAACAATTAGACCCTTCACCCTCAAGGGCCACATATCCAATTGTTAATTATCAACATGTTTGATCAGCCCAATTTCTTGTGTTTCAATTCCCCACAAACGCAGCTCCAGTTTCTTTGGAAACTGTTACTACCCCCACAACGTGTTAGTATATACCAGTATTTACTATTTTACTGACAGTAAATACCGGTATATGTGAAAATGCAGCTGCCATTTTATTGACCACCACACACTGCTAGCCTACCCACTGTAGTCACTTTCTATCACAGAATAGATAGTGAGTAGTGTGGCCAATGAGAGAACAGCATTTGAGAATTTGATTGAATGCTTCCAGAGTAATTCTCATCATGGATACACTTTCTCGTTCCCTTTTTAGGTTCATCGCAGGACTCTCAATCCAGTATTCAAGGAAACATTTTTGTTTAAGAACATTCCTTACAGTGAGATAACCAATAGGACTCTATGTATAGAACTATATGACTTTGATCGCTTTTCACGCCATGACATAATAGGAGAAGCCAAGCTACCTTTAATAGATGTTGATTTAGCTACTAGTGTAGATCAGTGGAGAGCTTTGATCCCACCAACATCTTCAGGGCTTGGAGGGGTGAGTATTAAGCACATCCTAAATCACACACTTTGAATTCTGACTTAGACATTTTAAAACCATGAGTAATCAGTGCATTCAATATAGTTCAGAGGATCTGATGATAAGCATTACTAAAGATCAAAAAGGGTTAAACAAAAGGGTAATTGTGCTCAGTAGGTTTCCTGGACTGTGGCAGTACAAAACACTGACCCCAAATTGTACCCCATTTACTTGAACCCAATGTCCAGGACACCAACACAAGATTACGTTTGCATTTTCCTGTGTCAATCACAAAAACAATATTCTTCCTGGACACAACTTCACACAAACTGCAATTTGATACACTACCAGTGTTGATTTACTGTACCCCATTAGATCTAACATGTGATTGTTTAGATTCTTTTAAATCCCTTCTGTAAGCGTTTCCAATTCACTTCTCTTTTGCAGTCTCCTAAATCAGAGTTAGGGCAGATCTGTTTCTCAATGCGATATGTTCCTGCTTCTGGTAAACTTCAAGTTGTAATATTAGAGGCCAAAGAACTTAAGAGCATGGATGTTTCAGGATTCTCCGGTAAGAAAATCCCCTTTTAGGATCTTCTCACAAATTTGGAAAGATAAACATGGTAAACAAGTCAGACTCCCTACTCTACGATTTTGAAATCAACTATTGGCAACAGACTGAGATGGACTCTACTCTGTTACCATTATTTAACAATTATTCGCCGAAGGTGAAGTGATTCTCAGTGAATATTCACCAAGACAAAGTCGAGGTGAATATTCACCAAGAATCACTGAGCCTGAGGCGAATAATTGTTTTAGTATAAATACAAAAGGTGATTATTTCGAAAAAGAAAAGAAAAAGCATTGTACAACACGAAAAAATTTTTATTTCATCAAAAGAGCGCGAATGACTGGCAGCCATTTTGTTTGTCTAGGTGATTATTGGCTGATAATCCGAGATAGTGAACCAATCAGAGCGCGCGATTTTGTATAATCACCTGAGTATGTATACTAATACAATTTATAACATAGCTTTGGGAAAGCGCGTACTATTATTGGCTAATACACACGATCCATTAGCTCGTGGGTTGCATGCAGATGTCAGATTGTTAAGTCTTACATTGTAAAAGAATAATGGTAAACGCAGCAGCTGTGCAACCATTGAGTTGTGGATGTACTTGGGAGGTTTGCTACAGCACTCAAGAAGCTAGAGATGCTCTCAGCTGCACCTCAAGTATCTCTTACCTCCCGCATGTGTCCATAACTCAATGGTTGCATGCTGCACGTTAAACTTTTCTTCATTCTTCATTGTTTTGCCTTCCCAGCTGGGAACCTGTTTAACAGGTTCTCCAGCCTGGGAGATATGGCTCACATGTGGGTATTATCACCCATAGGTACATATTACTGGAGTTATGTGACCTTTTTGAGCCCGTCACTGCCTTAGGCATGTCATTATCAAAAGCACAGTTGGTGGTACTTGCTATATGAACATACAGTAATGTAGAATTTAATGCAACTTGCTTTTGTTTGTCTCCACAAACGACAGATCCTTATGTGAAAATAGCTTTAGTACAAGAGGGTCGCAAGGTCAAGAAAAAGAAATCAACAGTCAAGAAAAGAACTCTTAACCCGTACTACAATGAGAACTTTACATTCCAAGTTCCTTTTGAGAACATAGAACAAACTTCTTTGGTTATTTCTGTATTGGACTATGACCGTGTTGGTCGCAGTGAAGTGATTGGCAAGACTATTGTTGGAGAGCTGTCCACAGGCCCTGATAGACAACACTGGATTGATATGCTTGCATCACCAAGAAGAGCAATTGCACAATGGCACACTCTACATAACTAACAATAATGTTTTTATATGTAAATAAGATAATAAATAATAAAAAGGTTCTTGTGGGTGCATTCAAAACTTGCAATGCTCTTACAGTAACTAAAAATGAAAGTTAACCTTCATATAAACATATTTATTATATGGCAAAGCCAGTCTTAGGCAAATCCCTGTGCTCTGATTGGTTCTTTCTCAGTCAGGATTTTGCAGTACGGACCGTTTCCATGGAAACGGTCCAACCCGTGTATTTTTGTTTTGGAGCGAAGCCGGCAAATTCAAAATTTGCAACAAAAGAGCGAAAAAAACTGAATATTGTCATTCTTCACAGTGAAACTACCAGAAGAAGCTAAGAAGATTGAAATTTTTCCGAAATTTCAAAGATGGATGAAGAAGACGAACATTAACTATCAGAAATAGAGTACCATATAATAAACAACTTACTAACCGAGCTTGCTCGGGCCGTACTGGAGAATATTGGCCCTCGGTCGTGGCAGTACGGACCGAGCGAAGCGAGGTCCGTACTGCCTCGACCTCGGGCCAATATTCCCCAGTACGGCCCTCGCGCTCGGTTAGTAAGCGGTTATTCTTCTTGCATGGCCAAAGGCCATACTAGGGAAAATTGGACTTAAGGCTGGGGCAGAGAATCAATATTTCCTGAATCTGCACACCAGAAATATGGACATATTGCTGAATAACAACTGAAGCTCCCCTGTTCAGTTCCAAGTGAGCATAACTGTGTAAGGAATTATTGTTTGGGATGGTTTCTTGAAGCACTCCTAGTACAGTAATTTAATTTTGGTATTTGAATTAATTGTTGGCAGACATGGGATCTTTGATGGATGTTGTAAATATCTCCTCTTTTTGCCCTTTTCCATGCTATTTACTGGGAGTGTTAGACTTTTGGATCAACAACAATCCTCTTTTCACAAAATTTAACCCCATTTGTTCCAATCCTTTGTACCAAAAATTGGATTAAAGTGAAAGAAGAGCATTTGCATGCATACATGCAAACACTGTTTCCTTGGTAAGTCTTAGATATTGTTAAAATCCTGATAGAAAAAGGACCATTCAGGCTGGGTATTGTGTCTGTGAGCTAACAATAATTAGCTAAGATAACACAGCCTTTGAAACACTGTCAGTGACAATAAACCTCTTGTTCATTTAAGACATTTCTTGCAGCACTGACAGATTAGCAGGAGTGAGAGGGTTTTCAAATAAGCCAAAGCAATTTAACCCTTTACCCCCTGAGTGTCTATAGATTTTACTCTGACTAACGCCAGACGATTTTACTTGTCCCAGGGAGACCCCTTAGGGCTTAAAGGTTTAAAAAACTCTCTCTCTTAACCCTTTACCCCCTGTGAATGACTTTATAGATTTTACTCTGGCTAACGCAAGACGATGTTACTCATCACAATGAGACCCCTTAGCGCTTAAGGGCTAAATATCTTTATATACTTAAAAGCAATATGTCTCAAACATTCTGCTTAACTTTGCATTACCCTTTGTAACAAAGGGTGCCATATTTAGAGTATGTATAGATAGATATTATTTACAACAGCATCTGTAAGTTGATATTATTTCATAAAAGATTTTGGTGCTGTTCAGCACTACAGAAGGCAACTCTTAGTGAAATACATGAATGATTTCCTTATTGAAGGATGAAAAACACAACAAATACAAATTCAGTAAACCAACACTCTACCCAAAATTTCTTTATAACACTGTTATTCACTTAACATATCAATTTTCATTAAATATAAATTTATTAATAAACAAAATAGTCATGTCTGATTGGTTATCAGTGGGTTACGCTTTGTCATCAATTTTTCCCATGGGAGGGAGAGGGGGCAAATGGGGAACAAAAACAATACGCAAACAAAGAGAATAAAAGGAGACACCAAGAAAATGTTCTTCCTTTTCATCTTGTGCACACAGTATAGTAGAGGGGCAACTGTGGGTGCAACTTTTATTTAGAAAAAAAAAATGCCTAATATAACCACTAAACCTTAACTCTAGCATTGGGAATAAGAACAGCCACAGGGAATTTCCAGATTGAATCAGAATTTGGAAAGTGTTGGTTTTTGTGTGGGGGGTGGGAAACCAGAGAAACTGCAGAAAAATCCTCAAAACAAAGCGATAACCAACAACAAACTCAACTGACATGAGAGTGAGGGACATGAATCAGGGTAGAAGAGGTGGGAGGCAAGTGTTCTCACCACTAGGTACTGAACCAACCTTACTCATTGACAAAACGAACTATGGCAGGCATTCTCTCCTCTATTCTACCAAGCCTACCCATCTCCAGTACCTCTCCCCCTGATAACACAGCTGCTTGACACATTTATTTCTAACATAAGGTTGTCAAGGGTTTCATGTTTAACCAGGCACTACCAATATTTCAATTGGACAGTATTGGTTACACTCAATATAATTATTTACATGTTAGGAAAACTAATTCCTTTATCAACACAACTTAATTTATAGAAATTCTTATGAATTGGAGGTTACTCAAAATAAACACAACAACTGACCAAACCATTAAATGTGTTCTTTGGAAAACACAATCAAGTTGCAGCTATTTCCAGGTATTTTTCTCATGAAATCTTCAGCTGAATGTTGCAATGACCTTTAAGTTCACCACACTAACAGCAATCAATGACTTTTCAGGGCTTTTTCTCTCTCTTGTTTGTCTTCCATCTCAAAAACATATTTGTGACCCTGTTTGAGAATATACTATTAGTATTATATAATTACTATTCACAGCTCTGCAATTACAATAAGAATAATGTCAAACAAAATTAGTTTTATCCTACTTGGGCTTAGGAGATGTCATTGCAAATCACTTAAAAAGTTACAGTTCACAAACCAAACTCTTGACAAACCTGCCTTAGTGGTGTCTTCCTCAGGGGTAAAGAGATTAGGTTTAAATGTTTATTATAAGTGTGCACTGATTACCCTTTAAGGCTTCATGTCAAGATGGAAAATCCCCATATATTCATTTCAGTATGGTTCCAGTGCAAGCTATATTTATGTCTGTAATGACATATTTAATCAATATTAGTGTTTTTAAAGTGCTCAATATTATCACACTTTTCAGACTCACCAATAGCTCTATCCAGTCGTGTTTTGCTCGCCACAGAACCCAGAATGTCATTGTTGCACCTATCATCTTGGCCATGATAACATGAATCCTTCTAGGTTTTGGGTAAGCGAATGGCTTCATTTCTAGAAGAGATTTTAAAAAAAGGCCTTGAGAAGACATAAATGTGGAGTATCATACATATAAATCCTGTCTAAAATAAAATATGGTCTTTTATTATATAGACACAAGTGTTTTACTGGAAAATATACCACTCGTAAAATTCATAAAAACTACATCCGGGACCCGAGTGGTTTATTTTCCATAATCTCACATGTGAGTTTATCGATGACGTAGTTTCGGTAATTTCCCTCCGAAATTCTTTTTGTCTATATAATAAAAAGAACATTACACAGCACTTTGAAGATATGAATTTTATTTTCTCGTGGCAAAAACAATATTTTACTCACTCGCTGCGCTCGTTCGTAAAATATTGTTTTGCCACTTGAAAATAAAATCCATATCTTCGCGCCGCCGTGTAATAACCTCTATATACATAACTGCAATGATCTTTCACTTATTAAATAAACAAAACGCCATTCTTGTATTTGCATGAAGCAGCTGCACCATTTGGGACTTTGAGCCCTAACCAAGAATAATTGTTTCAGTATATACCTATGAAATAACCTTGGAAACAACTGTAAAGTGAGAGCTGATGCCAGCCATGTTTTTCTTTGACCAAAACTCACTTACACAAGGCTTTCCTGGAATCCCAGGCACTATGCAACATATAGGAGGTGGATAGTCCAAGATAGTGAGCCAATTAGATTGCTCAAAATGACAAGGTTGCTGAGTCGGCATATAATAATAACAGGTGTTATGTTTGTAACAGTAGGAATTTTTTTGCGGTTGGTCTGTACCATTTTCAACTCACTCAGGTTACTGCACCTACAAATACCAACGACCAACCAAAGCCCTAATGAGACATTTGATGTTACAAACTTTATATCCTTTATCAGCAGTGGTTAATTTTAATAATAAAACTGATGCAGCACTTACTCGTCTAAAATGCGTTTTCTCTTTGGTGAAAATAGAGAGGTAAGGTAGGGGATGGAGGGGGGGTTAATTGTTTATGCCTTAAAATAGAGGCTAATTCGGCCATTGTGAATTTTTAAAGAACGAAAAAACGAAACAGAATCGATGCAGGGAATTTACTGAGGAATGGGAACAAAAGAAGTTCTTATCAAGGGTATCTATAGATTAACATTGTCAAAAAAACTAAGCAATTAATTTTATATTACAATAGTCAATTTAAGTTTTACCTATGTCAAATGATCTGCAACATGGCACACTACAGAAGGAATTTCTAAGTTCAACATACCTCTCGCTCCAATAAAACGACTTGTTAAGGTAGCTCTTGTCTTTCCAGCGTCCCTATAGGTTTAATATCAACACCTAAACAACGACTTCGAATAGCGTTTTGAACGAAAACGCTGCACTACAACCGCTCAACAGCTAACGACTTCTAAGATGGCGGCCAAACAGGAAGGCGACTAGTCACCAAGCTCCCCTCAGTGTTCGCCTGACAGAGATGACATCTGAAGCTTTACGACAAATTCACGACGTCATGGGTCACAATTTTGACTATATTTTATAAAAATTATTATTTTGAGACAGTCAGGAGACGTTTGGGTAAGATTTCCTCACAGGTCCCTACTTCATTATGCATGCTGTAGCCGTACGGTTTCGTTCTCAGAAATGTTTGCACGCGCAATTCCCAATACAATTCAACTACAGCATGCATAATGAAGTAGGGACCTGTGCGGAAATCTTACCGACGTTTGCTCTATTCAAAGCGCCCAAGGGCTTTGGAAAGAACAGGTAGGTGACGAATTTCCTGATTTGAAAGTGTCCTGACAGAACGAAAATGCATCGGATTTATTTTATTTTTAAGTGGAAGAAATGAGAGCTCAGTTTCTCTAACAATGACTTTAAAAACTCGCGAGTTAACGCTATTTGCACTGATAAAAGAGAGATACCCAATTAGCGTTAACTCACCAACCTCACCTGACGATCGGGTGGAAAACATAGCATAACACACAAATTAAAAGTAAGTTGATTTTATTGAAAAAGTCTCATTTTCTACCAAAACCGTTGCTTTTCCATTCTAGCCCTTTCCAATCGAAAGCTTTGGTGCGTCTGTGATTTACAAAAAAGCGTTTCACTCGATGTAGGTAGTCGCGGAAACGTTACATAAAAGGACTTATGCATTGTCACTTAACGTGCCAAAGAAAGGGAAAACCTTTAATTCTGTTTAGTTTGCACATTCATTCAAAGTGTATTCTTCAACTCACACCTACCAGTAGACAGGGGTTTTACGGGAGTCCGGAATCCGTAAGAAATGATAAACATAGACATGCAATGGGTGCATTCCACAATTAGAGAGACTGTTAGCTCAGGTGCTACAAGCAAGAACATTGTGGTAATTTTTCATTAGTTGGGCACCTAAAACGCGCGTAAACGTGAAAGTAAACAGCTTCTTGTGTAAACTAAAGCGTTGTACCCCGTAAAGTACTGGAAAATTATGACCTGGTTAACAAAACGGTTTGTGGGCACGGCAGGAGCCATGGCACGGGAGTGGAAGAAGGAGCTGGAGAGACGGCAACCCACTACTTTTGCGCTAGTCCCAGTTCATGCCCCACCCTTTTGCTGCTGATCGATCTTCAGATTTAACCAACCAAACCGCTGGCTGTTCAAAAAAATGCACGCTTACAACTCTATCTTTTTTAAGTTAATGGGGCATACAACATTGCACTCTTGTTTGTAAAGTATTAAGCCTGGAATTTTCATGATAAAAAAAAATTAACTCTCAAACGTTGAATTCAGTCACGGGCTGACGCCTGATCAAAATAAAATCACAGTATCAGTTCCTCTACTCCTTATGGTCAGCGGCATTCCAACGGTGTGGTTTATTGGAGTTAACGACCGTTAACTCAGTTTATCATTTCGTATCCAAGACTCATAAATTTTACAAAACCTATAAGATGAAAATTGTCCTTTCTCTGTTCCTTTAAACCCTAGAGGTTACACACTCAACATCATCTCTAGGGGAAAAAGGCGTCGAGAAACGACTTTAAAAAGTTTAGAGTTTCAATTCAACAACCTCGTTCCCAGGGTCCTCTCTCTACCTCGCGAAAGTATTTCTCGAGGTAGAGAGAGGACCCTGGGAACGAGGTTGTTGAATTGAAACTCTAAACTTTTTAAAGTCGTTTCTCGAGAGAGGACCCTGGGAACGAGGTTGTCAATTCAAGTCTTTCAGCTATTTTGCCGAAATATTGAATTGGATGATCTCCAAATCAAACAACAAAATTCGTTATGCTCTCTTGGGAGAAAATGTCGAGAAACTGCCTTTAAAAGCCTAGAGCTGCGATTCTAAACTTTTCAGCCCGTTTTCCGAAATTAAATATTTAATTGAAATGATTAATCCTTGTACATGTTGATTTCCAAACCACACAGCAAAGTGTTAATTATAAATGATTGGTTTTGTTTAAAACACATACGGGACTATTCTGTATGGAACCAGCTGGCAGTACTTGTCCCAGAATGCACCATACTTCTGCCTGCACCTGACGTCATCACGGAACGAGCGGTGAACAAGAAGGATCAGCATAAAAAGGAGATAGAAGTAGGGCAGCACATGACCAAATCCACACGTCAAGCAGTATGACGACGCATTCAGCAGATCTCCAACGTAGTTAAAATGACGGGAAACTCCCCACCAACCGGATGCAAGCAGGTATGACGACTTTTTCGCGTTGTCAGTCGTGGTGTATGAGGCGAAGACGTACTTTGCTGGCTTTCCCCAGATGACGCACTTCCCGTGTGTTTTCATCTCAACCCGGAAGTAGTCCTTCTGGTGGTTAACTGAGCGGAAAATGAAATAACCTGTCAAGCCCAGGCAGAGGACGGCAGCAAATCCCC
>OX453280.1:27297651-27332651 GCA_949710005.1 Ricordea florida | reverse complement strand
CCGAAGTGCGAGAAAATATTGATTGCCTGCCAAGTTAATGAGCGTAAAATAGTGGAGCAGTTGCAACGTGGGATATTTTTCTTGCAGTGTTTGGTTTTAGGAGACAAGGCAATCGATAGCTAAATAACAATATCGGATAATTATCGATGCTGGCCAAGAGATTTGATTGCGTAACTTCTTTCTCGAGTTGTGCATGTAAGATTACTTTTCATGGTCAGGGCTCCTGTCATGGTAGAGCATACTTCATAAATGTCCTAAAATAGAAAGGTTGAAAGACCGGGACTTATCATTCATCTATTCATGATATACCGATCTAAGTGCTCTCCGAAACCCTATAAAAACGGTTATCTTTAATGGGATTCCGGTTCGAGCAATATTTGACGGAATATTGAATCTCTGTTTTTCCATTTGCAATATATAAAAGCCATTTCTCTGCGGCACAACAAAGTTCGTCGATGCCCCGGGGCGCGACATCCCCCGGATTGGAGTCATGAATCGGCTAGTTTGGGGGCATTCAAGGGCCAACTGGAAAATAAAGACAGGACTCTGGACTGGACTTGACTCTGGACTGGACCCTGGACAGGGCCCTGGACTGGACTAGGGACTGGACTTTATAAAATGACGTTAATATTTAACTAATAATGTAGTCATTAACCAGCGGCGATTTTTTTCAACACTTTCAACACGTTTTAAGAATGCATATTTTTTTTAAAGGAACATAAACGAAAAATCGAACAATGCTGCCCAGAAACCTTTAATCAAGTCATACTACTATTACGCAAATACAATGCATAAATTAACTGCACAAGATAAGTAGCTTACTCACTTTCTTTTCTTTTTCATATATTTTTGCAGTTATCGTCTTTCACAAATTACCATCGGTACTGGAGTACAAGCCATAATCAGGAGCCCATTAATGGGCTCCTGCCAATATACACCGAAAAAAACGTACTATCATCAACCTTTTTAGTGTTATCGGTACAGTTACATTAGCGGCGTGGTTTCGTGTGAAAGGAACGTTTGTGTGATAAGAACTGCAACGTGATAAAAATGTTCACTATAGGAGTGGTCCGTTATCCGAGATGACTAAACTTGAGAGTAAAATACACAACAACAAGAAAACTTTTCTTCCATCAGAAATAAAGAGCAAATAGAGTGCCAGGTCTGACAACATGGACGCGTTTCCCAGTAGGGGTAAACACCCGATTCTGGCACAAAAATGAAAAATGTAAAATAAAAAAATTAATTTCATTTTATCCCTAAGATTCTGGCATAAAAAATAAAAAAATCAATTTCATTTTATCATATTTGGATTCTCGTACAAAATATAAAAGAAAATGGTGATTCATGCAAAGTCTCGGTCAAGCCCACCTGCCAAGAGGGGTCGACGGGCGGAGCGAGCTGCGCGAGCGGAGGGTGACATCGCCTGTGGTTGGCCCAGTCTCTGCAAAGTTTTATGTGAAAATCGGAGAAGATTCTGGCCCGAAATAAAAATAAATTATGGTTTAAAGAAATAGCATCGCACCACTAAATTAATTATGGAACAAAAATTGCAAAAATTATATTTGCCGCAATTGAAAAAAATTGCGGTGGGGTTAAAAATTAAAAGATTATATGGAATGAATAAAGCAGAATTGATTGAAGAGATAGGGAAATTTTCGGAAGAAGAGATTAATGAGAAAAAACAAAAAGTTATAATTAATAATAATTATGTTTGTGTCCATGGAATTTGTAAATATTTCTGCAAAGAATGCGGCGGGTCACAAATATGTATTCACAATAAAAATAAGCATCAGTGTAAAGAATGCGCAGGGTCACAAATATGCTCGCACATTAAATATAAGTATCAGTGTAAAGAATGCGGCGGATCGCGGATATGTAAACATGGCAAACAAAAACAACAATGTAAAGAATGCAATGGATCACAAATATGCAAACATAATAAACAAAAGCATCATTGTAAAGAATGTTTAATATTATGTTATGAAGCCCGCATTTTGGATTAATAAAAATTATGATTTAAAAGGAAGAAAAAGAATTATCAATCAAAAATGGAAGGTTTGACAAGTCAAGAATATATTGAAAATGGAATTATTACTATTGTGTATTCTAATGAAAAAGAGCTGGAAATCAACGATTTAATTGATTCAATGAATAAGGATTTGTTAAAAGTAATATCAAAAAATTATGGGTTTTTAGATAAAGATAGTTGGCCAGTTATTGAAATTATATATTCTGGAAAGAATGACGGGGAAATTTTCGAATATTATTGCGGGGAAGATAATGAAATAGATTTTGATGAGGGTTTTATATTACCCGTTGATGAAATTTCTGAGATATTAATGGAAAATGCGAATGAAATTTATTATAATAATTACCAAAAACAAAAATATCTTATGCGAGTTTATCATCTCGCAAATGGGTATGAAGAAGATGAATATGTAGAATCAGACGAAGAAGATGAAGATGAATATTATTCAAATAACATGAATGATTTTATTATTAATTCAATTAAAATCACATTATACAAAGATTCGCATAAGGTATTACACAAAAAGAAATTTTATAATGATTTGCATAATGATTTGTTAGCCACAGCATGGGATCCAATTAGAGTTTTAGATTGGTGCATTGATTTTCAAGAGCTGAGGGGTTTGAAAAATAGATGGGGAATAGATTAGTTTAAAAATAATTATGTTATATAACCCAATTACTGGTTACATAACAAAAATTTATCTAAATCTTAAACTAAAAGTTATTGGCAATCCCCGCAAATCAAGTTTTTTCCAATCATTGTCTAAGATAGTTAAATCGAAGTGGTTTATGAGACTCTCATATTTTTGAACCGGAATTGCCGGATAATCCTTTGAGGGTATGTTTGCAAGTAGGTTTGATGGTGTGAGTTTCACAAGTTCTCCATATTTGGTGTTATTCATATATGACGACTTATTATCCACTATACTACACATAAGTCTCAAGGGCTCTTTAATCTGAATATTTATGGGGTATAATTTACCAGGATTTATAACTTCAGGCACTCCTAAACCAAACGCCAACCCTCTCGTAAGTTTTATTTTGAAGTTCTTATTGGAATAAAGATAGTCAACAGCGTCTGTTTCAATGATTGTTATCTTTTCCCTATCAGTATCATTAAGAAAGATCGATTGAATATCACGAAACGAATATGTACCAGGTTGTATTATTATTGGGGGCCGATTATTATCATTGAATAATATCTGTTGATCCTTGAAATTAATCAATCTTTTAGTTTGTATATTACAATCCAGGAGCTGTATCTCATGAAGATTTTTCAGCGGCGGATCTAAATAAATTCTAGTTTCTGAATCGCACATTGTAATACTGAACATATTTTTGATAAAATTATATTAGTTTTTAGACCAAGAAAATGGAAAATAAAATAATTCAAAAGAGAATATATCTCGAACCAAAATATCTTGATAAAAATATTATGAGCCATCTATTGAGGACAATTGAAAAGAAATTAGAAAGAAAAGTTGATAAGGAATATGGGCATATTATTTCTGTGGAGCAAATAATAAAAATTTTGCATAATGAAGATACTACTTTTCTTTTAGAAATTGAGGCGAAAACTTACAAGCCAAAAGCTAATCAAAAAGTTTACGGGGCAGTGTGCATGGTTTATGATCATGGTATTTTTGTTAATGTTCTTGGTAAAGTAAAAACTTTAATCCCGCATATTTATATAAAAGATTATACTTTTGATGTCTTTTCCAACACATTTGAAAATAATAATAACAGAATTGGAATGGGCGATAAAATAAAAGTAGAAATAAAAGCAGTTAGATTTAATGAAGGAGATTTTGAATGTATTGGCACATTATGTTTTGATTGATCTCAGGATTATGTAATCAAAACACTAACGAAACAAAAACCAAGATAATGCCCCGCCCAAAATCATAAACAAAACAAGATTGGTTTGATGAGAATCCATGTAATTATTTTCTTTATATGTTTCCGGTTCAGTTTTTGTTTCTGTTTTAGTTTTATCGTGATTCGTACTTTGAAGCAAAACCTTTGAAGTTCCCAAACTGTGTTCTATTCCGACTGTTTTTGTTTCGTTGTTTACTGAATTATTTACTCCAAATTTCATATCTTCTGTTACTCTTTTCAAAGCATTATTATACCCAATAATGCTTTCTGTATTTATTATTAAATTGCTTGGCATTAACCAAACCCCAGGAGCAACAGCCAAGTCAAGCCGAGATTTTGATTCTTGTACCGCTAATTGATATTTTTGAATTGACTTTGCAACATCATTTTCAACCACAGTATTTTCAAATAACTTGCTAAAATTTTGTTGTGTTTCGATTCCTCCTCCACCTTTACTAACAATTGAAGTTCTAGTATTTACTTGCGACCCCAAAATACAATAAACAAAAGCTTCTATTGATCTATTTATTCTTCCTAAACCCGCCTTTGTTAATCCTTGACAATACTCTGGTATAAACCACGCATATTGAAAATCGACAAAGTGATCATTTCGCAGCATAGATATTAAATTTCCAGTAATTTTTTTACCCCCGTCATCTGAAAATCTATTTGCGCGGCTTGGCCAAATGTTCGCATCAGGATCATAATTTCTTATAATTCTAACATTTTGTATTTTTCCTCCTTTTGCTTGATATTCTTGTGATCCGGGTACTTTATCTTTATCCACATATCCTTTCCCGTAATCAATGAAAACATCTCCGACGCCATGATTTGCGCCTCCCTTAAATCTAAAATCAGCTAATGGTTTATTCAATCCCTTAAAATCTTGATCGTTACTCAATCCAAATTCTGCGCATAAACGATTATAAGCATTTTTGTTGTAAATATTATTTTTTGCGGAAAAAGTATCTTCATCCGGCAGAGGAACTTTTAGCTCATATATTATTCTTCTTATCGTAAAGTATATGTGAAATATAAAAAAGCTTTTAACGACTTTGGGGTAATTCAAAATATCCCCCAAACCTATTCCGCATCCGGCTGTTGCACACCAAACGGCCATGTTTAATTGCTGGGGCCAATGTTTAATATTGGGTTTATTCAACCAAGCTCTGGCTTCTTTTCCGCTTGTTAGTTCTACGGTTTGATTTTTGAATATATTCTTCATTGGAGCCGTGAAACTATCTTTTTCTGAAACATAAATATCTAAAAATATCAGTATTTTTGTTACATCGTTTGCGAATTGATCGAAATTAACTCCGGGTATTGGGCAGGTTTGTTTCGTTAATGTCAAACTTTTTGGGAATGAACTTTTAATGATTTTATTTTCTTCGCCCAAATCGACCATTAATAAATTTTTCAAATTATTTGAAAGATTTGCAGTCCAAGTTTTTCCAGAAGGATCATCATCAGACATAATCGTTGTTCCGTTAACTTTCCATTCAATGTATCCCCCGAATGAGTCATTAATAAATGTAAATTTATCGAGATTAGCTTTTGGGTAGCGAGCCTTGAAATCAACAAATAACATCTTAATTCTTTTTGTATGAATTTACTAGACCTTTAAATTTGTAAGAATTAAGATGTAAACCCAGCAAAACAATTGCAACCCGATTCATTTTTCTCAAATGAAATATTTAATGATTTGTTCCTGTTAATTCTTTTAATAGATCTTCTCTGACTTTTTTCCTGATTATAGACATGTCGCAGTTTTTTTGATTCTCTTTTCTGAATTTTTGTCTGACTTCTTGTTTTAGTTTCTCAAACTTTTCTGATTCCGCCAAAATTATGCTGAATTCTTCGTCGGATATCTTTCCATCTTTGAAAGCTTTGGAAACCAAATCATTAATTGTGTTCAACTTTGATTTTGCTATCGAAGATGTTCTTTCGTGTTTGCTGACTTTATTCGAAATCCTTTTTGAAGCATAACCAAAACAAACAGATATTCCTCCAAAAACTCCGCCTATTACACCCAAAGGAATACCAACGACTGCTCCTAAACCAGTAAGAGATGTTCCAAGGCCACCAGCAGATAAGATAATTGAAAATAATCCCCCGCAGATGCTTATTTTTGTTAATATGAGTCTTGCTCTATTATATTTTTTCCTCACTTCTTCGTAATGTTTAATTTCTCTTTCCAGATTCTGCAATACTTCTCCGGATTTTTGAAGCCTGAAATTATTAGGGTCTGCATTTTGTAAAACGGGATAAATACCGTTATTATTAGTATGTGAATAAGTATTTCCGTTATAGTCATCCATGTGCTTTTTACTGGGGAATGGGGTATCTTTAGATCTTAGTTTCGTTTTTTCTTAATATTTTCAACGAAATATATAACAACTGCCATTATTAATAGCCAAGCATTTTTACCCAAAAACCCAATAACTTCACCGGCTGTTTTGAATAAAAAGCTAACAATAGCACCAACCATTCCTGGTAATATTTCGCCTAATTTTTTCCCAAGGGTTTTCAAACCATTTCCAACTCCTCTTCCCAAAGCAGATAAACCCTTTGAAAGATTAGAAACTATCGCTCCAATTACTGTGCCTACAGAAATGAGAAGAGCAGTTACTGTAAAACCATACTTTTTAAATATAATCTTAATTCGCTCCCGTAATGGCATTCTTTCGAGTATTTGCTCAGACTCTCGGGCCCGGCTTGCCCTTTCATTTACATCCTCTTCAATTTCTCTATCTAATGTCTCTATTCGTGTTCTATTCTCTGGCGTT
Organism: Ricordea florida; assembly: GCA_949710005.1. Lineage (NCBI taxonomy): Eukaryota > Metazoa > Cnidaria > Anthozoa > Corallimorpharia > Ricordeidae > Ricordea > Ricordea florida. The sequence goes on along the minus strand of OX453280.1, from coordinate 27,325,953 downwards.
CTATTCTCCTCTGGCGTTTCCTCAAGAAATCTTATCTCCGCCCTCTTTTTGTTTTCTGATTCTTTTATATTTTCATCTACGCGGACATTTTCTTCTAAAATTTCTTCTGCTCTAGGACCTAAAAAATTTTTTAATTGCCCATCAGGAAGTTTAGCTTTTGTTTTTAAATTTCTAAATTCTCCATCCGTAAGAACATATTCAGCTGCATTACTTCTGTTTTTCAATCTAATGACTGGTAATTTTATTCCAAGCCCTATATCTTTGAGTTTTACAGAAAATTCAGGAAATTCTGCTCGTGGATAAAATATTTTTATCCGATCTTCAGCTTCATTTTTTTCTTTTTCCCCTAAAAGAGGCTGATTTTCGTTAACACCACCAAATGAAGTTTCTTCTTCCTCTCCATCATAACCAGGGTTTCCATAACTTGTGGATGTTTTTGGACGCCCCATATAAAATGTATCTTCCCATTCCAAACCATCATCATTTTTTGTTTCATTTAGTTTAGTTGGATCTAAATCTTCTGGTAAATATCCTCCTTCTGCCATGATTTTTTTAATCATCATAAGATTAAATCTTTAGATTTTATAAAATAAAAATAGAAAAAAAAATCTTATAATTTAATAATAAGAAAATAAGATGATGAACGAAAATGACCAACTAATTGATATTAATACTTATGATCCCAAAACAAGCATGATCTTTTCCTCACCAATTAATGGGGAAGTTCCTGGCAGTAAACCAAAGGTTGAATTCAAAAGAATATATATTTCAACAAAAAATGAAGATGGAACAAAAGGAAAACTAATTATGCCAACTAATCGTTTGTATTCATTTGGAGTTTCTACTTCTTTTGATACTTATTCTTTTCCTTTATGTTTATGGAGCGGAAATAAACCCACCGATGAAGAGGAAAAATGGATAGAAAAATTTAATGAAATAGTAGATTGCTGCATCGATCATATTTTGGAAAATAAAGAAAAAATTGGCAAATTTGAGTTGAAAAGATCTGATCTTACTAAAACAAAGGGGGGATTAAATCCTCTCTATTGGAAAATGGAAAAGATTGAGGATGGTAAAAACAAACCTTATATGCAAAGAGTTTCTGATAGGGGACCAATATTATACCCCAAATTAATTACAAAAGACAAAGAATTTAGAACAAATTTTTATGATATTAGAACTGAGGATTGTAATGGCACAATAAATCCTAATGATTTAATAAATAAACATTGCTATGCTGAATGTTCAATCAAAATTGAGTCAATATTTATTAACTCAAATCTCATTTCATTGAAAGTAAAAATTTATGACGCTCTCGTTGAAATGAAAAAAGAAGTAAAAAGATTAGCCCCGCGAAGAAAATATACCCAGGAAGTAATTATTTCTGATGAAGATTCTTCTTATCATATTGGCCTTGATGAAGATTCTGATGATGGTAGTCTCACGTAAATAATAAATATACTTTTGTTATATAACCTAATTATTGGTTACATAACATTAAAATAATTTGCTGGCTGCGTATCCCAAACCCAACATCCCCGCTCCGACATATATCATTTCCCCATTCTTTTGTTCATCGCTTGGTTTGTAATAATCAGTGAATTTGGGTTCAATCATTTGCCCATACAATTCAAAGGCCTCATTTGTTTTTGAAATATTTTTTGATGCTTGGTATTTTTCTTCTTTTCTTTTAAGTTTCCAGTCAAGCATTTTTTGTCTCTTTTCTTGGTATTCTGCGTAATCTCTTTGATATTTTTCCATTGCTTTATCGTGTCGTATTCTTTCTGTATCAGTTTTATTGCCCATTATATATTTTGCAAGGATATTTCCTCCGGTAAAAGCTGTTGCATTTAATACTGCCCCTAAACCCATCATTGCTATTGATGCTAATGCCATTATTTTGGTAAAATCTTTTGATCCTCTAAATATGTTTTAAGATACATGCTTCCGGATAATACAGCTACCCACTTTGCATAATTTGTAATACTTGAGGATGGATCGCTCAAAAATGATTCTTTCATGACTTTTTTGGCTACATACCCAACCCCAGCCCCTAATCCAATAAGCACCGCCGAATCAGTTACAGTTTTCACAAGTTTGTTTTCGGTTGACATTTTTTTACTACATCATTAGGAAACTTTTAAATAACTTTATGTAGTAAAAAATAATTTATAATTATTCCATTCCTAAAGATTTTGGGGTTAAATGCAATGGAATTTTTGAGGGTTGGGGTATTTGTGGAACTTGTGATAAATCAGGCATCCTATTAGAATATTCAACCCTAGCTTTTTCCTTATATCTCATAAAAAGATCAAACGCTGTAAACCCCAATCCAATAACAGATAAAACAGTAGTAAAAGATAACTCTGGAAGCCACGATTTCGCTTCACTATATGTATTTTCATTTTGCGAGGCTTGTTCCATTTTTTCTTCGCGTTTCATCTCCCTGGCTAATGCATCTTTTGCTTTTTTATTATATTCAGCTAATTTCTTTCCAGCCGCAACCTTTTTAGGATCTTTCTCCCGTTTTTTAGTATCTCTATTTTCAGGTGCAGTATCCGCTGTAATTTGTTCAGTTTGTTCAGACATTGTTATTTAGATGCCGCAAATAAGTTTTTAGATCTGTTTAATACACAGTATCAATACCTTCAGCAGATTGCTTAGTATTATGCTCAGTTGTGCTTTCATTACCTGGTTCTTCTCTTAGAAATTGTTGATTTTTGTTGAATTTGATGTGTTTAGCAACCTGGAATATACCGCTAGCAAGTGCTGCCAGTCTTCCTGATTTCAATGCCAAGAACCCAACAATGTTTGATAGTTCGCGATTAACTAAATCATCATTTTTCAGATCATTGCAAAGAGATTCTATATCATCAACCGGAACTAAATATGAAATAAGTTTGGAAACTAATTGAAGGGATGAATCTGCCAATCCTCCATTAATTTTTTTCCCCATTACCGCCTGATACCGATTAAAATATTTTTCCACATCTTTTCCCGGTAATTTTTTTACATCACCCAGACTCATATCAACCCCTATATATTCCTTTGTTGTTCCAAGCACTGCTAGAATCGCAAGAGATTCTTGTTTAATTTCAAGATCCTCATTTTTTCCCGGCGGTCGGTCTACCTCTTCTTCAATGTAATCTTCAATATTAGACATCTTTGTTAAATCACTTCTGGTATCTCTAAATAGCAATTAAACGGATATCGCAAAGATAAACACAGCCTAGAATATTTTTCGGTTTTCAGGAGTTTAACAAACTTTTTCCCCAATTCACAATCCAAATCGCCTCCGTAATCTTCGAAAAACATTTTCATGCCTTTCTGCGAGGGATTATGGAAAGTAACAACGCAGGCTACATTTTCGCGGAATGGTTTTGCTATTGAAGTTAATTGCTGAGTGAGAACCCAAACTGATAATCCATGATGCCTTCCGGAGAATGCCAAGTCAATAAATTTGTTTGATCTTTTCTTCAAATCCGCGGATACAGCGCAATCATCCAAAATTACCAGAGTATTTGTTCCGGAGAATAAAGTTTGACAATCATTTAACAATTCATTAATCTCATCAATGTTACTAGCATCTGGTGATAATACATAGAAATGTTTATCCTTATTAGCAAAATTATGATAAGTTTTATTTTTAGAATAAGTCGGACAAATTAACACAATATATTCAAAAACTTTCCGGAATGGGCCTCGGAGCTGTTCAATTAAGTACTTTGTTTTTCCACAATTTGTTGGTCCTGTTATAATACAATGGAATGGTATTTTATCTCGTAAATCTTCCATAATTTTTTGTATCATAACATTATGTTTTTAGATTCTCAGTACTTAATTGATCTCAAACTTGAATTCATAATCTCCAGCATCGCATCGGCCACGACAAACATATGGCAAGTTACGGTTCCAGATCCGCTTTGTTTCCTTTTAATTTCTATTTTTACGCCATCATGAGTATTATTTAGAGCAAGTCCGCCGCCATGAATACCATTATCTGGATGCGTTCTAGTATCAACCCAAAGAGCAAACTTATCCGCGTAAAATTCTTTTTCTTTCAATGAAATTTGACCCGTTGATCGGAAGCGCTTTTTCACGGATTCCCAAAGATCAGACGGAATCATTCCTCTAGAGTATATTCTATTTGGAACGCCATCGACATCAATTTCGACGGAAGATATACCAGGATTATAAAAATTTTCTGAATCTCTTGCTCCTGCAGCTTGAGGTAATAAAAACAAAAACAATATTCCCGTCATTGATCTTCTCGGCAAATTAATATGCTGATTAATAACACCATCGCCGCCAATTGAAAAAGTAAAAGTTTTGTGCAAGGTAATATTTTCATAAAAGAATCCTTTACCAACTTGATAAGCTGCTTGTGCCTCACGAGCCAAGTATTCGCTTGAAATCGAGGAATATTCTAACTCTAAGTTTTTGATTGAATAAGATGGTGCTTTAGTGGTATCAGAATAAATAAGAATATTACTAATTGGGGCAAGAGTAAGCTCAAATATTAAATGGTTTTCCAACGCTTTCGGATAAAAAACACCATGATCGTTTAAAATAGGGTGATTTATTGGTATTCTATACTTTGAACCGTGAACTTTAGCTAAGGCAATTTCTTTTACATCTATTCCAGTTTTTGCATCTCCAGATTTTGTTCTATGTCTTCTAATATCTATAGAAGAAATACCCTGTTTTAATCTATCTTCTCGCTCTTCTTCGGTTAAGAATAAATCGTGATATGTTTGAAAAAGATCATATCTTTGCGTGTCTTGCAATGTTTCTCCTCCAAAAAGAACTTTTAGCCTGGTTACAAGATTACGACCCAAATTATTCACAACCGTATTATTAGCATGTCCCTCAACATCTAAGTCAAATAGAAGAGATACACTTCCGGGCACGATCACCAAATTCTCGGCGAGTTTTGGAATATTTATGTATAATGTTTCCCCTGGACTGGCTGTGGATGGATTTAGAGTAATTCTATTCAAGGTTAATTCTGCCTTCAAACCAAAGGGTTCTTTTGGAATTCTGTTTGGGTTAATTTTTTCAGACGTCATTGTAATTTATAAGATACTTTGGTTAACCTTTAAACCTGTGTTGCTATATTTTCTAACTCACCAATATGTTTTAATAAACCCTCTCTCGCCTCAGGAATTAAAATCATAATATTAAAAATTTTCTCGCCATCTTCCATATATAGAATTTTTTTCCTAATAATTTTTTTCATGAGATTAATTTGGTTTTCGCTAAATTTTATTTTTTCTTTCTCAGCTGCCATTTTAATTTATAAGATAATTGTTTATTTTTAAATGATGTCAAAAATATATTATTCGGCTGAAGGGTATTGGAAAGGATATTCTGCAATTCCTAAATTAGCCGAAAAGGCGAAAGTAAGTGAAAATGAAGCAAAACAGTGGTTACAGAAACAGGCAATATGGCAAATCTATCTTCCTGCTCCAAAATATATACCTAGACCGCACTGGACTGTAGATAAACCCAATCAGATTCACCAAGCGGATTTATTATTTTTACCTCATGATAAGGTAAGAAGAAAAACATATAAATACGCGTTAGTTGTGGTTGATATCGCCTCGAGATATAAAGATGCTGAGCCATTAACCTCAAAAGAAAGTCGAGAGATATCAGAAACTTTTAAGAAAATATATTCTAGAAGATTAAAATACCCAAAAACTTTAATGGTTGATCCCGGGAAAGAATTTATGGGAGAAGTTAGTAAACTCATGAATTACCATAATGTGAGGATACAAAGAAGTGAAGCTGGTAATCATAGAGCCCAAGCATTTGTGGAAAACGCAAACAGAATATTGGGGGAAAGATTATTTAGTCATCAATATGCGCAGGAAATGATCAGTGATGGCCGATCAAGAGTGTGGGTGAAAAGATTACCGGCTATTCTAAAAACTTTGAATAATACGAAAACGAGAATAACCGGTAAAGAGCCCAATGAGGCTATAAAAATGAAAGAGGTTGATATTGAAACCAAAAGATATCATCGCGTTGTGGGGCCTGATGAGGTTAGATTGCCGCCGGGCGTTAAAGTTAGATATTTATTATCCCCGGGTGAACTTGAGGGTGGTGAAAAAAGGCGCGCTACTGATCCTATTTGGAGTATTAAAGTTTATGATATTGCTCGTAGCGTCATTTCACCTAATCAGCCAGTTTTGTATTATTTATTAGATGGGCCGAGGCGGGGGTTTGTAAGGGAAGAACTTCAAGTTATACCTTATGATACTAAGTTGCCGCCAGATTCTGTTTTGCAACGATAATGCCCATAGGAAAAAGTATTTATTCCATCCTCGCAAATTATTCTCTTATCATCATCAAAAGAAAGTGCAACTTTGTTAATAGTTTCAGTATAAACATCATGCAAACGACTTCTAAAAACATTCATCTTTCTCATTTGCCGTTGTTTATTGAAAAGACAATTTTTGTAATCATCAAAGCTTATTGTCTTTTTTAATACTGGCGTTTTTACCCCTTTGCCCTTTTTTATCTCTCCGCCTTCATCCAACTTGTACGAGTAAAGCTTGGCTCTTAGACCGACAAATTCTGATATTTGTTTTCCGCCTGCCTCATCTTTGAACATGTTGATTACTTTTTTGTTTTTATCGGTCTTAATACCAGATCGATGGTTTGCGGGGAAATTAGAAGTGTCAAACCTTTCCTTCACATCTGCGGCAATGTCCTGGTAGAAATCTTCCGTTTCTATCAAATATGCAAGACTATCCGTATCTGTAAAAAGCAATTTAGACTTTTCCCCATACTTTGGTTTGATATAATTATAATGAAAGTCAAACATTATTGTTTTGCTTAAATCCAGAATGCACATGCCCAAGTAAACGGGTTTATTGAATACTAACTTTGTTTTCTTCATATGAATGGCCACAAGATTTTCACAAAAGATAGTACGATGCTGATAATTAGGTTTTGTTATTAATTTTTTCGCGTCTTTTTGATTTGTTACTAATTTAATGTCAACCCTTTTTCTGATGTTTTCCATTGTTTTGCCGAACACAGAATTGTTCATTAACTTGAAAAAATCTTTCTCAAAATCGTTATTTCCTTTAGCTCTGAGGTCAGTATTCAATTTAATGTAAGGTTTTAACCATTCTGACTCTTCGAATGTGATCCCCCTATGGATTTTTGTAACTTTCATTCCCAAGGATTGGTAAAGTTTTAGTGTTTCGCGATGGACAACATACTTTTCCTTATTGTTTAGATTTGGGATTAATTTCTCCACTTTATTAACTACAAGCTTCTCCGGGGCTAGTGGATAATCATTGTGCAAATCATGAAGGTGGGTTGGATATTCTAAATCAACCTCTAGTATGCACGGGATATTTTCCCAATTTTCGAATTCTTGATCTTTCATCCATCTAAATCCGTGGGTGGGTAAAGGCCTACTCATTCCTCCGCCATACAAATTATTTGCGTCTAGATATTGAATGAAAATTTTGGGTAGATTAGGATCATATTCTCTCATGTATGAGTTATTTGCTTTCCCATATCTAGTAGATATCATAGAGACGCCGCCTCGGATGCCTTTCTCAATCATAAGCAACATTTCAACATCGGTTAGTAACTCCAAATTCACTTTTGTGTACTTTAATGCGGCATCCCAAGCTAGTCCCGGCGCCGTATAATAGTGGGCGGGGTCTAAGCCATAATTCTTTTGACAAACATCCCTAAAGTTCTCAAATACATCCGCCAAAAGTAACACATCCGTCTTGAGATACAAATCATGGTATTCTCTCATTGTTTTCATTTTGAAGGTTTTCCATACATTTTGCGCGTGCAGGTAATCTCCTTCTTTTATTTCTTCGTCGTTTAGTTTAGAGTAGAATTCATCTCTTGACGGAAGCTTGGTTTCGTCGAGTTTCGCTAATTTATCAAAATATTCATAAGGAAATACGCCCTTTCTCATCAATAACTCTAATTCTTCACCTTTGAAAAACTTTTTAGTTTCACGCATGCTTTTATCCGTAGGCGAAAGGCATTCACTTTTCGCTAATAAGCAATTCTTGCATTTTTTGCAAACGCCCTCGCCTTTATACTGCACAATCTTTTCATTTTCTTTGTATCTCTTTATACAATCTCCAGGTTTGCACGCCTCGCATTTTCCGCATTTTGTGAGATTACTAACCAAATTACTAAGACCGCTTGGCATAAATCTAAATGAATCTATGAATCTAATATCTCTCTTCACCTCAACTTGTTCTCCTTTTTTATTCGTAAATTTATCAACGACAATCTGTTTTGTAAAGGAAATATACTTTTCCTCATTATTAGGTATACAATTTATTTTACCTTCTGTAACTCCAAGGTTTTTAATAAAAAGATGAGCATCATAACCAGATAGGTTGTGAAATATTACAGGAAAGAACTTCGGAATCTTGTAATTTAAGTTGCATACATTATGAGCCGCTCCTCTGTACTTTCCTGTGAGATGGCAGTGATCCATGGCCTTATCTTCACCTAATTTTTCTTCGCAAATATGGCAGTGAGTAGCATTTTCATATTCTTTTTTATCCATTTCTGTCATATTTGCCGCTTTTTTGTGGTATTTTGTATTATTGTAAATTTTCTTAATATCCTGCTCTAAATTATCAACAAATATCTGCGCAATATCCTCATCTTCAGATTTCGCAGTATATTGAACAAGCTTGGATGGAAATAACTCATCATCAAAAGACTTTATGTGGTAGCAGAAACCTGATGGTTTATGTTTATTGTATTGATTAGTAAAACTCTCGCTTTCATTTGGCGAGCAGGTATGTATTTTATTTGAAGCGCACTCAAAATCTACATATGTAGCAAATGGCACTCTCATTTTTCTGCAATAATTAATGAAATTAATATACTTTGGATTGCCATCTTCATCTTTTGGCATATTAATCTTGACTTCTTCATTTTTGGAGCAATATTCGAGATGTTTTTCCAATGATTTTACTGTTTGAAATGAATTATAACATCTTTTGCAATATTTAAGTTCGTGTTGGTTATTATTTTTTTGCTTTGAAGCAAGCCTGCTAAAATTCTTTATCAAACAGTAGTGACTATTTCCTTCTTCATTCGTTATTAGAAGCAATTCAATCAAAAGGCCGTTTTGTTTCTTGCTTATTCTCAGGGGGTATACTTCTTTTGTATCTTTATCAAATCCATGAACATTAATTGTATAGTAGGGATTTTGTTTTTCAAACTTATCAATATCTTTCAGTTTAACGGGGAACTCAATTCCTTTGAAGTCAAAATTCTTGGAATCTTCCCTCATTTGTTTATCTAATCTTTGCGGATTTTTCTTTTTGGGAAATGCAAAGGAGGTTATTGCCCACTTGAAGCATTCGTGGTCATTCTCATTTTTGACGTTTATAATTGCCTTCTTTAATTCCAATATTCGTGGTAATGGAATATAGGAGCTTCCAGATAAAGGTTCATAAGGATCGATGAAGATATCAAAGTATACAACTCTATGAAATCGCCATCCAGAGCCTAAATATTGAAAGTTTTCGCTCTTTTCAAGTAGGTAGCCCGTCATTGTATCGTATAATTCAGAAAAATCGGTTGCTTCTGTTATTATTTCCATATTTTTTGAATGAAAGTATCCAAAGATAAAATGATCAAAAACCTTTTTGCCATCAGATACAGTATTTACGTATTCGCAGGTAAAGATGAACTTTAGCTTGATAGGCTTCTTCTGCTTATTAATAAGATCTAAAACTTTTGGTTTTATTTTGTTAATAAATGCCTTTTGGTCATACCCTTTTATCCCATCTATCCTATATGTTTTCAAGTATCCTTTCAATGCTGTTTGATTTTGTTTTGGCGTAAATTGGTTAACCTTTTCATTCAATTCATCTCTCACACTATCAGAAATATTTACCTTTCTTTTAGATTTTACTGGTTTATTATTAGTAAGTTCAGATATGTTTTTATTGATTAGGTCAGAAAGTGATTGGTTAACCTTTTTCTTCAAACCGCCAAATCTTTTATTCACAATCTTTTTAGCGGGTTCAGTTATATAAGGTTGAATCCAATCTTCCAACTTGTTAATTTCTTTGATTATTGATTTGAAAACTTTTCTCGCTGGTTGAGGTTTAAGAATGGGAATATTAATTTTTGGTATTGGCTCATCCATAATTATTCCTTGCGTTTTGTTTTTGGAACCGGCGGGGGCCGAAACAATTTCCGGAATATTAAGTCCTGGTATTAGCTCGCCCGTTATTCTTTGTGAATTGTTTTTTATATTATCAAAAGCGGCGGCAATTTCCGGAGTTTTGCGTAAAAATTTTAATACTTTCTTTTCCGGCATTTTATTACCTTTTTTCTTCATTAATTTTTCTAGTTGTTTTTCTATTAGTCCTTTCAACCCTTTGCCGTTTTCTTTTTCGGCTTTTCTTATAAGTTCTCGGAGATTTTCACTCTTCAATTGATCATCCATATTAATTGTTAATTCTGGCACAATTCTTTAAACCATAATTTATTTTTATTTCGGGTTAGAATCTTCTCCGATTTTACATCGCCTTTTCGGAGACTCGGCCGCAAAGACAGTGCCCCCCTCCGCTTACTCGGCTCACACCTCCCGTCGGCCCCTCTTGACTGGAGGGTTTGGTTGAAACTTTGCATGAATCGCCATTTTCTTTTGCGCGAGAATCCGAATATTATAAAATAAAATTGATTTTTTATTTTTGTGTCAGAATCGGGTGTTTACCCCTACTTTCCCCGAGGGCGTGAGTCTTGGTATACACCTAGAGTTTATATTGCAGTGTGCAGAACAAGAGCTCCTTTCGGAGAGTGTAGTGGTTTGAAATAACTGTAGTGATAAGAAGCCACATAACTTGATAGACGGCCAGGTATTTTATAGTTTTTCCCGTTTTTGTTGTTCAGTAAGGTGGCCCACAACTGTCACATCAAAACAAAATGCTCACATCAAATTCAAATCACTCACAGCAAATTCAAATCAACTGACAGCAAGTTCAAATCGGTCACAGCAAATTCAAATACCGTCCGCCTTCAGTTTAGTCTCCTCCGCAGCCGTTATTAGGATCGTCACGCAACGCTTCTCCCCCACTAACGGCTGCTAAAACTCGAACTCTTTTTGTTTCCGCGAATTAGCCAATCACAACATGCCTCACATATTCCTGAGGCGGTCGCGCCAAGACTAAATTGTCCAATCACCACTCGTGTTCTATCGGCTACGGATAGTAAGAGTGGATTGAGGAGGGAGAATACCCCATCGTTTTCGGGTCACCAGGAGCGTGGCTGTTGAATGATCGTTGGAGAACCGTGTTGTGCAATGATGTATACAGTAGAAAGTCATGTGCCGTGGCTATGATGAAGCTCATGTTATAAAGCAGTGGCAAGTTAAGGGTCAATTGGACACTTGTTTTTGTTTGTCAATTCCGCTTCTGAAGTTACATTTTAGATAGGAAATCCTGTGTGAATTAATTTACAATTACTGTAGGCATTGAACTCTTAAGCTTGTAAATTGATGACTTCACTTTTCGCGCCCGGGAGATTTTTATTAAGCTTACCTGAGAAGAAAAAGAAAAAGCATAAGCATAATACACAGGCCGGAGACGTATCGATGAATAGTGGATTTGAGCAATTCCTATGTGAATTTCCTTTACAACTCGTTCATACTTCATTTGTTGTACACAATAAATATTTGATTTCAAGCATTAGTTTATGCTCGAGTTTAAAATGGTATTGCTGGTAAATTGTAAGGGGAACATCACAAGATGTCAAGATGGCAGCATTTCGAGACTGTTATTCTCATCTTTCCTCGACATCGAAGGGTTGTATTTTGAGCACAAGACAGTAACTTCTTTTGACGCAATCTTCAACACCTTTTCAATTACGTGTTGTGAAAGTGGTTGACAATTCATTATTCGGCTTGCCAACGCATCCGAAGAAGTACAAGTGGTATCGGCAGATCGCAGCGATTTGGATGCTTTTCCTCGATGTGATGAAGTTGATGTATTTTGGCACCTCTGTCGGCATTCTCATCTGGATATAGCAGGCGTTTTGCTCTGCGTTTTGCCCTGTTCTCTTGCCTTGAAGACTTCTTCGATTTCTTTCTTTAGCTCCTTCAACTTATCCGATGCCCGATTAAATTTTATCAAACGCTAGTAGCATTTGTCTCTACAGACGAACAGTTCGCTGTTTTCTGTGTAGCGACTCACGTCCACAGATAGCGAGGATCGGATGACTTCAACAATGTCGAGTGAACTCTTACCGAAAATGAAGATTTTGTTATTCTTGAGGAAAGCCGACGAACAAATGAAGCACCCAGAGCCGCTTTTGACTATTTTCTTCGGAGTTAGATCCATAGGAAATCTCTGAGATTTATGGCAACATCTAGCAAAGGAGGCGATGAATTGACGCGCGAAACTGACATCATTGACAAACTACTGATACGTTAATTGGTTTCAGAGTTGACAATAGGCAACGCGTGATTGGTGCAATTCTGTAAATTTCACGTGAACTCTAAACAAAGGGAAACAAAAAGAGTTCGGGTTGAAGCAGCCGTTAGTGGGGGAGAAGCGTTGCGTGACGATCCTAATAACGGCTGCGGAGGAGACTACCTTCAGTTACCTCTGGCCAACTGTGCAACAGGTATAAGAATGAGTCTCATACATGAAGTACTTAAAAGAAATACTTCTCATAAATGAAGCACCAACGGGTAAAGGGTATTCGCGCCATTTTGACGCGCAACAAACTGCTCAACAGGTCCAGAGTCCACTCCAAAGTTAAGTCCTTATTTTCCAGTTGGCCGGATCGGAAATCCATTTGTAGAAGCTTTCACACGCCTACACTTACAAACCGGAAATAATTAGTAACTGCAAATGTGTTAGGTTGGATGACAACATCCAGAGGGATTTTGTGACAGAAAAAACAACCTTGACTGTGATCTCTGCACACCTTGAACATAAAATCGAGTTGTTGAGTGTGATTTCAGACCTTGGATGTGAATGTTGATTGAGAAAATATTCCTTGATTGTGATCGTAATTTTAGTGTTGAATGTGATTCCACTTGTTACACGTGATTTTTTGACCTAGAATGTGATCGTTGTTTTTGTTCTTGAATTTTAATTTGAAACATTCCCCCAACCATAAAGCCAAACACAGGGCGAAAAGATGTAACAATGAAATAGGAACGTGAACAGTCGAAGCATAAAGCGATTTTACCATAACCTGGTCACGAGCTTCTGACTTGGAGGAATATTTATTTATTTATTATTATTTCGCCACACAGAATAAATTACAAGTAGAATAGAAAAGAAAATAAATAAGCTAATTACTGTTAAATTTAAAATAAGCATACAACTTGGAAGAAATGACTGGGGCGGGGAAATCTCCGAGAAGCAGAGCCTATGAGGAATAGAGATTTTCCCCCACGCGCAATACTTGGCAGCATTTCAAAATAAAGAAAAAAAAGACGTGTATTTTTTAAAAATTATATATGTGCGTCTAGAAAAAAATATAGATATAAGGTGTTAGGGTAATTAGATTGTATCCTGTCTGACCCTTAATACGTGAATATTATTTACGTTCGGTAGAAACGATTGTTTTTCGGTGTGCAATGTCTAAATCTTTAGAAAGCGAAGTTTCCAGAACGAGAAATTAACCAGTGCCACCAAGACTTTGAATCGACATGCGCAGTAATTGTTGTTTTCACAGGTGGCCTAAGGTCCAGATTTAAAAGAATTCATGACCTGAGAATCAGGCGGACAACATAAAATACCACACACGAACAATACAAGTCGATTATCTTGCAAAAGACAAAATTTTCTTCACCTTAAACACGAAACCGTAGTCATTCCCCGTAAAAACACTTTGAAGTCGAGAGCCAGGGCTGCCTGCGGTGTTGAGGTGTTTTTGAAAGCGTGAGCAATATTTCACGTCTAGCAGTCACGTTTATAGCCTACAATATTTCTGACTTGAAACAAAGGCGATTCACTGTCATTATGTAACTGAAGTCGAAGGTAGCTTCTGTGCTCCCTGTGGTTACATGGGAGACAAAAAGAATGTTGTTATTAAGAGGTACAAAATTAGAAATTCCAAAAATTAAGCTCCTAAACCGCTTGCATTGCTTTATCGTCATTTTCTCGCTTACGGTAATTTTTGGTGTATTTTTCCAACTGTTAGAACTAGCATGACTTGTGTTGCTCTTCAAGTTCAACCAGCTGTAAATATAAAAACCTTTCAGTTAATGCAACACAAAGAGGTTATTTTAAAAATTCCAATGGGTGTTATTACGAGTCAGTTTTTGATTTTTCACATTTTAGACTGATAACTTCTAGCACATTCCACGCCGGGCCCACAGATGACAAAAAGCTGCATTGTGATGTCTTCAAAAATGGCGATGGAAATCAAGGCGTTCGAGAAGAGACTGGGGCAGAGTTATGTAGCCTATAAATAATGGGCCCTCCTGCATTCTGGGAGATCTGTGGTGCTTCATTCAGCTAAAAAGATGGGAGCTTGTTTCCTGAGCTTTCCGCACATACCAAATATGCCATGCTTTTTATTAGAAAACTCGCTCCACCAAAGTGCATTCTTCGAGGTCTAATGGCGTCGTGTTTGCCGGCGTTGTAAAGTGAAGTTTTCGGCTTGGAAAGAATTTAACAGTGTTCAAAATAACACCACTTCAAAACGAAATTTTACATCTCTGACATCTGGGTAAGAATCGTATCGTTTTTGTTTTGCTGAATTTTTGTTTCTATGGCTGTTATATCATATTGAAGTTGGCTCGAATATTGCAGGAGAAGTCCGCCTCTGGGTGTTGGGAATTTTGTCCTTTTGGAAAAAAAAGTCGACAAAGTATTATCCACATAGGCGACTCGATCAGTCCTCGCATGACAGCCTGCAATTCTTGGACTGTGCAAGTAATAATAGATTCTCCTGCGGACGTTTTGAGCTGGCAGCATCACGCCACACACCAAAAACAGACGATTTGATGTTAATGCCTTTATGAAGGCCCGAAAGGAAGCGAGGGAGATGGCAGTACAAGAGTGCAGAAGTTTGCAAGGAGAAATTAACAGAAACACGAGGAAAATTAATAGACTAAAATCGAAGGTTTGTGTTATGTTTGCATTTATGTTTTTAATAGTTGCACTGCAATGCACCTTGTTTAAACTTAAATTACTTTTTTAAGCAAACTATAAGGTATGCGGTGAAGACACACATGCAATTAATGATAAATACTTCTATAAATGCTATACATCAACTGCCACTGCATTCATGAGCAAAACAGCCCCCATGACTAGTCTCAGGAACCAAATTCCAGTCTCAACAACTAGATTTTTCTACAAATGTGTTCTTTTTGTTTTTTGTTGGAATGCTAGCTAGTTTCCTGTCTTCAGAATGCACTTTCGAGGGGGCTTCCTGGATAAAATTCTCAGGGTACATGCATTCCTCTTTAAATAAAAGCAAAATCCCCCATGTTGACATTGTGAAACATATCAATCTATTGTTTTCAATCTTCTGTTTATAAGAAATTTAATATACTAGAAATTTTGGAGCAATTGAAGGCTATCCAGCCCACTTCTTTGGATGTGTTGGCTGAGGAATAACACAGTAGGAGCTGTTATTTTCAGTGAAAACAAATACATGTAAGTGGGCCAGGTATTCTGCAATTTAGCTGGAATTTCTTTTGAAAATGTTTTGCTATAAAGAACAGCCTGTTAATAATATTCAGAAGTTACCACATTTGCATTTAAGAAATTTTATTAGAAAATTATATATTTCAAAATGTTTTTGTGAGAAATGTTATTCAAAAGTTAGCTTAGTAATATTGAAAAGTGAGCACATTTGTATTTTAGGAATGTTATTGGAAAATATATTTGAAAATGTTTTGCTGGAAATTATATTCAAGAGTTAGCACATTTGTATCTTATGACGAACCATAATGTGCATGTTTGTAAAACTATTGCAATAAACGTTAAACTTGGTTTAAACTTATGCATCGACTGTAGTCTGATTCCTGGCATCGTACAACAATAACAATGCCCAGGGTGGGGACTTTCATATAAAAGTGACAGGGGGTGCTTGACTTACATCTCAGGGGTCAAAAATGCGGTTTTGATACCTCTTAAGGTGTTCAGTTTCAAAAGGTCCAAAGTTGTGGCTTTCACGGTACGGGCGAGAGTAGACATGAAAAGTTTCACAACACTGTATTTTAACTTTCAAAAGTGTATCCATACACATTTGTAAACTTGTAGTAGCACGTCAGCAACACGTGTCCTTTCCTGAAGTAAGACACTGTAAACGGCTTTTGGGCAGTCACAATAACCCTTGCGTTTCCTTTCCTGGGGCCTTTGCTTTTCTTTGAAAAATACTCAAGAACTGATTCTCTGGGGATGTGGTAAAGTCGATACAAATCTCTCACGACTCGATTGTCCTGTGTGTAAACAATACAATCTACGAGTGGGCTTTCTGAATAGTTGACACCATACCGTGAGGTTGCCTTCTTAACACTCTCCAATATGAAACAAAAAACTTCCGCAGGCAAATCTCTTGTAACTTACTCAGTCCAAGGATCACGGGCTGTCATGCGAGGACTGAGTCGCCTATGCAACTTTTTAAGCCAGAGGTTGACTTTTCCTGCGATAATCGAGCCAATTATCGAATGTCGAACTCTTTCAATCGGATTTTGATCACTTCGATGCTTTTCGAATAACGTGGATAACACTTCCTCGACTTCTATTTCAAAAAGGACAAAATTTCTAACATGATCATGCAGAGAAATTAGAGCTCTCGTGGCTGCACGGATTTCTATTTCTTCCTTGGCCACCATTTTGAAAATCTATACTTTTGCAACTCATACCGCTGGCTAAATAGGAACTACATGCGGGCGCCAAAGTGCAGTTTGGAGGCGTGCGCTGGCCCAGCGTGTCAATAAGAAACGAAGATGTCAAAACAAAAATCCTCGCTTTTATTACCGGCTTTGTTTAAGGTGAAATCGTTGAAATGAGAGCAGTACGAACTCATATTTGCAAATAGTTCGTGTCTGTCGTCCGGAATCCCGCGATGTCATGAATAATCTACTTTTTTTTCTTTTCCTTAGCATCTTCAGTTCATGCTGATAAAACACACCTCTAGCTAAGCTGAAATAATTTCAATACAATTAAAGACAAGTAAATGAAAATGAATACCATGTAACAAAATGCCTGACGCCTTAGTAAACCATACAGTTCTGTACCCATAGTTAGAAGCTGGTTCGCGTTCAGTATCAATTATATTTGGACAATCATTTACATACACATAAATGAACACATAAATTGCTCACATAAGAAGCCCAAGACTCACTCAAAGAAGGTTTACCGAGATATATTCTATTGCGTTACAAGATGAGCTAACCTGAGGGATGGTGCCGCTGGTGGCTCTCTCTGTTCTTTCTAAAAGCCTTTGATCACTATACCTGGTTTTAAATGCTGCAAGTAGGTTATGGACGATTTTCTTACCACATTTCCTTCTCCATGGGGAGGTTTTTGACTACGTGAGTAATTTTGGACTTGACATCAGTTAGTTCAAAGGGGAGGTGGGGGGGGGGGGGGGCGGGGGGCGAAACGAAGGGCAGGAAAAAAAGGATCCTTCCTGTGACTCTCGTACCACCACCCATCCACCCCCCCCCCCCCCCCATTCCTACACTCCCCGTTTGATTTAAAAACCACGCAGGCCAGATATCCCTTTATTTCTATTCCGTAACGAAAGTAATATGGCGATTGCTTTTGTTTGGGATTGCTGCGACAGGTAACTGGCTTCTTAAGAATGTCATGCCATGCTTTTAGCCACTTTCTCTACCTTCCGAGTCGGATTTCATTAAACCATTGGTTCAAGATCGCTGAGAAAAGCGATTACGTAAAGATTCTATCGCGACTTTGTATGCCAATCCAAAGTAAGAGTAAAACCAATTGAAGTAAGCTTGCACGCGAAAATAAACCCGCCTAAAATAGAAAATGGCCAGGTTTTGGTAAACTGACCGGAAGACACTAGGCAATTCCACAGTAACTTTGTTGTAAAACACCTGTCATTATCATAACCAAAATTGTAAATTTGCATATTATACTCCACCTAGCATACTTCAATTGGGGAAACGAAGCGTTCTGAGTACTCGGCGTCTGAATGTTGTCCGGCAGTAGACATTTTCTGAGAAGGAATGTACAAATAGTGTTTCTTTTTTCCCATGAAAAGGTGCTTTTCGCGAGGATGCGTTTGCATGCCAGTAAAAATATATTCGAAGGTTTCCTCTCAACTAGTATTAGAATTGTCTTAGGGCGCGATCCATTCAACCAAAATTTCCGACCGGTCCGACCGGGAAAAGAGGACCACCTCAAAAGGTGAACCAGTTTTATCGAAACTTTTCCGGTTGGACCATCCATTGAGTTTTGGACCGAAATTTCCGGAAATTTTGGTTGAATGGATCGCGCCCTTAATTTCTCTTTCGCATTACAGTGTAATCCAGTTTTGCCGCGAAACCAGAACTCCACCGTTGAAATCTTTAGATTTGGGTCGACAGGAATAAGTTTAAAAGAGCAGGCTTAATTTTGTTCAGGAGAAAACAAAAGTAATAGAAAAGCTCTGGATAGGGAAAATGAACAGGCTGAACAAAGGCGAGGCTGTCGGAGCCGAAAATAAATATTTTAAAGCATGGCTGGCTAGTAGCAGTCAATTGTACAGCGTGTTTCACTGCTCTAGTCAGTTTTGAACGGGTTAATTTCATATCTTTCTCAAAAACGTCTGAATACTGCTGTCGACTACTTGAAGGGAAGCAAGGAAAACCAAGAAGTGATTAAAAGGAGGACTTTCCCATCAATCAAAATAAAAATTGCGATATGAAAAAAATTTCCATATGCGTATTTGCCTGTACGAAATTCGGAAGGAATTTTGTTCATGAGAAATTTTCGTGATTCAATTTTTCAAGTGACGGAAGAAAGAATGAAATGACATTTAAGCCTTTCTAAAACTTTGACATTTGAAGGTCGGGTCTGGAGAGTCAATTCGAGCGGTTATTTTTAAAGCAACAATCTATTGACTTTTGTGGTGAACTAAGCGCACAGAATTCAGTTTTCTTCGACTTCGGTTCCCTTCTGTAACATGTTGTTTTGACGGAATAGCTTGATATACGAAGTTTACTCACACATAAACTGACTGCTTTTGCCAGGAGAAAAACGCTCGCTAGATTGTAACTAATTTTATCATTTTGTTTAAAAATTGAACAAAATGAAACTAGGCAAGGGAAAATTACACGCTTTGCTGTTTGCTCAGGTAAAATTTGATTTAGAGTCTTGGAATACATTTTCATTGTAACGTAAGGTTTGTGAAACCCTTTAAATCCCAGTTTTAGTTGGTCTCTCTAAAATATGAATTCGACTGAAAAACAAATATTTTACCTGTCGTTTTACACGTCGCCGGGGTAATTCAGGTCTTTTAATGTGCCTTTTCGTAAACGAAGACTCGTTGAAACTCCGAGGTGTCATGTCATGCGCCCTTGAAAACAGGTTTTAAATTAGACTTTTATCTACAGTAATGTTAATTTACACGGGTGCTCGGGTGAAATCTTTTGTGCTTGAGTGAGATCCAATAGGGTTTCAACAGAACGAATTAAATATTCCGGCACTAAAAATATGAGATGACCAGTTCATATTGCGGAAATTGTTTTATCACTGTTTGGAGAAAAGTGTTTCCCTGACAGATAAAGCAGTTGCAACCTTTTTTCACATCAAAGTCCAAAGATCGAAAAATAGTTCATTTTCATTTATAATAATATACATGAAAAAATTACTCGATTCTGATTGGCTGAGAGCAGTGCAGTTCAAGTGTAACACCAGTGCAAAAAGTGTAACACCAGTGCAAAAAGTGTAACACCAGTGCAAAAAGTGTAACACCAGTGCAAAAAGTGTAACACCAGTGCAAAAAGTGTAACACCAGTGCAAAAAGTGTAACACCAGTGCAAAAAGTGTAACACCAGTGCAAATTACACATCAACGATTATTTTTTTCGACGATTCCATGTGCTTATAATATAAGCCGAGAAATATCGAGATTTGATTGGATGATTGTATCATTATTTCCGTGTAATAGTGGTATAACAGCAAAATTGGATGGTATAACAAGGTTACCATGACAACACTGAACACATTACCTTTGCTTTTGTTTTCAACTGAAAATGGCGCAGATTCCCGGAAATTAAAAAAAATGTACAAAGATCATTTACAGGGAAGAATAGCCCATGGTAAAATATAATGCATGTTCTATTTACAAAGGAACTTTATTTTTGAAAAGATATTTGAATACCAGCATTACAATCTTTGCATTAGTCAGAAAAGGCACTCACTTGGTAAAGTCATGAGAAAATTAAAAACAGAGGCCTGTCTTAAAAAGGTCACATAACTAACTCCTACACGTGAATGTTTAAAAGAGACAATAAATTATGCATTTTAATTCTTATTTTACCTAATTTAAAAAATTCTCCTATTTAATGAAAAATATGGAGAATGGATGGGTATTACACAATTAAGTTTGCACTGCCAACAACTTTGTGTGTCCACTCTATGAGGAATGTCTACATATCTCAAAGATTTTGGTAGAAAAAAATGACTTGAACAGGTAAAAGATAAGGTAAGTCATCTGCCTTTCTACAGCAAGGCTTAAAGCTAAAATAATCATATACCTGTATTGTATGAAAGAAAGGCAAATTTCTCCAGAGCAAAAAATAAATAATGTTCTTTAAAATTTCTAAACGTTGAAGTACATTGTTCAAATTGAGGTCCCAATAAGTTATGTCCCCTAAAAGTAGATAATTTATTTTGTTACAGCATGTCTACTGTAAACAAGTGAAAAGTCCTAAAAAATCAAACATATATTTTAAGTGTTCATGTGTGTAATTATGCAGAAGGAGATGAATTACTTGAAGTAAAAATGGTTCCAGCCCTGCCTTTCACTTCATGGCTTCTCTCCTGCTGCTAGTCGACGGTTGATGTCATCAATGACAGGTGGGAGGTCATTTATGGTGTCAATCACGTAATGAGCACCAGCATTGGCTAAAATGTCATATGCACGGGCCAGCCGTCTCTCATAGTCTTCCTCACCAATCGCAGCAAGCTCTTCTTCATTGAGAGCCATATAGTTACCCTGTGTAAATGAAAATCCCTCTCATTACTGACACTGTCAAGTTGAGCACTATACAGTGAGGGGTTTCGGGATGTGTCAACGTCATAGCTAAGAAATTTATTACCTTAGAAACAAGCATTAAAAACCAAGATGATACTGGCTTGAATTAAATTCATTCTGAAGCTTGCACTCCAATTACGTTAACCACATCTTTTCCTTCCAACCCAAAATACGAAATAACACAATAAGTTTCTTATATATGTTAGACTCATGTAAATGGCGAGGAAAAGGATAAATAAAACAATGTCTGGTAGGGTTATTGTGTCTAAACAATTAACCAATTAAGTCCACCATTTAAGAGTTCTGTTCGATGATGGGTCAATTTGGTGGGTCAGTGTACAGGTAAATGTATCAACAAAACTAATAATAACAACAACAACAATAATTCAAGTAGACACTTGGCTTTGCAGGTGCTATACACATTTCAATTTTAAGTCAAGTTATTTAATACTCTACAGGGTGTTCATTAGGCATTGGAGATCGGAGAATTCTTCGGCTTCTACGAAGAATTCTCTAGTCAAATTTAGATGGCCTAAGCTACCTTTAAATTCAGGCATGGAGAGCTTTCAGAATATTCTCCTGTCACTTTACACAATTCTCCTGCTGCTACAATTCTTATCGAAAACCCTGCTCTATCTTATGATGTTTGGAATAGTCACTGACTGTAACTTAAGGAAGTTCACTGGAATTGTAAAGAGAAGTTAGGTGGGTTAACTTGACACAAAGTATCAACTTACAGTTTTAGCAAGGCCCACACTCCAACAACCAGCTGATGTTCCTTCTTTCACACCATCTGCAGTATCATCAACCTTGACAAGTGCCTCAATAGGATTGATGTCCAACTTAATTGCATTCAACCAAACCATGTAGGGATATGGGCGAGCTTGAGGAACTTGGTCAGCGGCAACGTAAACGTCTGGCTTGTATCCCTGATCTGCTGCAGCCTTTTTCAGCAAGTTTATCATGGGAGTGGTAAAACCAGTCGTTGAACCAATTTTGAGACCCATCTCACGACGAAGGAAATCGATTGTCTCCACAGCTCCTGTGATCATCTTAGAGTAGTCCAGCAGACAGTCAAGCTGCAGAGGAACAAAATTCTGATACATTCGTTCTACATCTTCCTCATTAGGATTGCATCCAAATTTCTCAATCCACCGCCTTCTGACAGACTCCATTTGTGTGATTCTGTAGATGTGCACTCTCTTGTGAGCTCCCATTGGCTCTCTTGCCTCTTCTATTGTAATAGGCACACCCTCAGCCTTGAAAACATCCAAGAATGCACAAGCTGGGGAAAACACTCCACAGTCCATCACTGTGCCAGCCCAATCCAAAACAACTGCCTTGATTTTACCCTGGTAACGACGGACCATACGGTACTCTGAGCGTGGGTTGTTAAGCAGTGAACCTGCAAAAGTATATTTAAAAAGTAAAACATATTTAGCAGATCCTTAACAGGGACCATCTGCTGTAATTCTCACAGGTAGTTTCAAAGTTGCTTTGGACATTTTCTTCATCTAAATTGAGATGGAAATAATAGTAATAGTCAGAAATGTAGTTTTTGGCTTGTCTTGATTTTTCCCCTAACAGCTAACTTAAGCAAACACTCTCTCCTGCACCAAGGGTGCTTGCTTAAGAGAGCATGGTTTGGTTGATGCTATTGTTACTCAAGACATGTCTTGTGCAAACCTAAGGCACCATTGCCATTGAATGGAAAGATCAAGGTTCCTGGGGAGAGAAACAATACAACTTGACACTATTTATAATTTGTCTCAAATCCTAGTAGCAAGCAAGATGTTTGTCACATGAACAGTATACAGTATTCACATTGTTATCACCTAAACCAAGTCAAATAATGACCTTGTGTCCAGGAGAAGTCTCTATAAGCCAGTGAGAGAGCAGCCAAGTTTTTACCAAAAATTTGAACCCCATAAATTTTGCTCCTCTTAGAAAAACTCTGATATATTTCTCTAAGGATATATTTGAAATGCTCAAAGAGATATGTTTCATATTATCAATGCAATAAATCATATACCAGTTAAACATGTAGGAAACCTGGTAAAATAGCCTTTTACAGGTGTACAAGATAGATGTAACATATAAAAGGCAGCAAATAATGACTGGTAGTAAAACAGCCCTGCACTCTACAGTTTAAACCAATTTAATACTATGTTATTTTGAAAAGTGAAAGAGAACTTAAAAACTAATTTTACTGGCAAAAAAATAAGGGGTGTTAAAAGAACTCATAGAAGTTAACTGTTCAGCTGAAATCTAATTAGAAACCAAGGGTGCGTTCCTTTGGTATGATCCGGATTTGGATTTGTGATCCGAGATCACAAGGATCATAGCACATCAAGGGGACAGATGAATCCTTCTCCAGAGTGGATTCATTGGTTCCTCCGATGTGCCATGACCCGTGTTATCTCGGATCACAAATCCAAATCCGGATCATACCAAAGGAACGCACACCAAACTGCTAACGTCTTGCACTTATATTAATTTTGTACCTTATGTCAAATTGAGTATTGGTCCAAGGTAAAATGAAATTTATTATTCAGAAAATGTGACGAGATTTCGCTAATCAGGTGTTCGAACGTGAAGCCGTAAAAAGATTCTCAGGACAAGCGAAAATAACAAAAAGTACTTTTACTTTTATACAACATTGCAGATTCCCATCAGAAACAGCCAACGCATTTTACTGGGATTCTGGCTAAATTAAGAGTTACAGAAGCTAGAACCACACTGTAGTCTGGGAGCTAATAGCGGACGAAAAAAAATTCGTATGCGAACAAACACAAAATATTAACCTGTAACTGTGACATTTAAACCGACGTCTCACTGAAAATTTTAATAGTTAATTAACGCGGCAAACAACAAGCTTGTGCGATGGACGCTCACTGACAAACGAAAACAAAAGGCTCCTTAACTTGGAAAATTTCGTGTAAGAGCGAAGAGCATTAAAAACAACTGATTCCTCCCAAGAAAAACAAAAAAAAGCCGGCTGTACAAAATGAAAGAAATAAATGGACGCCCGACGCGGACATTCCTCAATTTGACTGTTTCACGCTTTAAGCAAGTACAGAATTAACCTGTTCGCTTAATTCTTCGCTAGAGCATGTTACTTTTGAAGCCGCTAAAATAAAGCGAGTTTTCTTACCGCTGAGAAGTTGGAGGTCGTCTCCAGAGCTTCCCGTTGGTGCCTGCGTCATTGCGTGTCCTTGAGCATTTCGCGCTACGACGCTCGTCGAACTCGCCAATGGACGAAGAAACCGCGCTGAATAGTGGCAAGCGTTTCGAAGAGTTGGCAACATCCTCGTTTCTACGAAAATGGGATGTTTTCCTTAACAAGCGGGAGAGTTCCTTTTCCCAGCGCACAAATTGACAGTGCTGTAAACGGATCCTATCTGCGTCAAAACTTCCAAGACCCGCGGGCTTTATAGCCGTCATGTGACGCCAACTAATGAAAACGTCATCAATAGAAGCGGTGTTTGCACGTGATGAACACGGTTAATGTGTAACCAAACTTTAACGAAAACAAAGCCCAAGCCTGTTCTTTGGACTGAATAAAAAACATTGATACCCAAATTGTTATATCTTTGTTTCACAATCATTAGACAAGTCCTTTGAGAGAAAGTTGGGTTGATTCTTAGCTAAAATTTCCGGCGAAAAAATGCGGAAATTATGGAATGTAAATCGGTGAATTTCTTTGTGTTTGTTATTTATGCACTTCAAAACAAGCAGCTCTCGCCGTCTTTCAGGACGTAGTCAAATAAAAGATAAAATCATGGTAGCAAAACAAGGGAGAGAGATTAGAAAACCACTGTTTTAGTAATTAAAACTTGTATCTATGTGTAACTGAAGATCAAATCCAAGGTCGCATCGACCATCAAGCGGAAACGTGAAACGGCATTGTGAAGATCACCCAAGGAGCCACGAGCTTTTCTTCTCATTGGGTCGAATTTTTGGTTCTGTTCTTGTGCATCGGTACACAAGCCGATACAAAAGATACGATACAAAAGATCGTGCAGTGCATTAGAGGTAAACAATGACTCCTAAACAAAGAAATTAATTGCAATGGTTATTCCCTAGTGTACCGATAATAAGAGGACAGAACGGACATGAATACGGACTTGATGAGACCGCCTTAAGCTTTGTGGGCGCAAATGGAACAGAAGATATTTGAACCGCTGCTGTCATTTGGAAAAAGGGGTTCTGTCCTCGTATACGGGTACACGAGGGAATAACCATTGTATTTTCTTTGTTTAGGAGTCATTTGGTTAGCTGTAATGTATTGCTTGGCCTTTTGTGTCGGCTGTTGTGTAGGTAGTATCGTTGTGTACCGGTACACGAGGACAGAACCGAAAAAGACAAGTTCCTAGCGAATCCTTACGAATGAAAACGACGTTGGTGTCGGCAAAATCCGTATGCAAGCGGTAGAACTTTGCTCATTTTATTCGGGTTAGGGAGCGTTTTCGATCTGTTCTAGGAAATATTCTGGCCGCCGTTTCTTGCTTGTCGCCTCATCTTGCCGCTATAAACCTGTTCAGCCGGTCAAAAGGCGTCTTTATCCAGTTATGTAACACAAGATCCTGTTTTACCGGTCAACTGCCACGCCATCTCTGCATAAATTCGACCTTTCATGGACATGTGCGTTGTGGTATATTTGCAAAGACCTCCTTGACAACCACACTTCTTGAACCGGATGTTCGCGATCTTCGAATCCACGGTGGCTAGAACAGATTTCAGAGATTTGAGCCGCTTTTTTGTTTGATTGGTACCACGCTTTGACCTTCGCATTGTTTCCAGCCATGCGGTGAGGGAATGGATCTCTTGTTTATTACCCGCGGGTCCCCAATAAAATCATTTTTGGGGCAGTAATTCGCCTTGCCACTACGTAGCAAAGGAAGATATAAGTGGATACAATACATACAGTTTCTCACTACTGATGATAAATGCAACTTTTTGCCTTCAACGGTGAAAATTTCATAACCACAAAACATTTTGTAAGCTATGTTACAGGATTTATTACATCACCCCGAATTCAGGCCATGGCGTGGCACAGGAAATCATGTCACGTCCGTGAAACGTGACATCTGGGTCTTATTCAAGTGTGCGCTACTCAGGTCCCATGCTTACCGTTCGGTATTTTTTGTCGGCATTCTTTAAGCTCCTGATATTCACATTGTTCAGGTCGGCAAGGAAAAAGATTCTATAAAAGACATCAAAACCGATTGATGTATACTCCCCTCTTTGCTTGCGTTAATTCAAGGGTGCGCTACTCAGGTCCCACGCTTACCGTGCGGTATTTTTTGTCGGCATTCTTTAAGCTCCTGATATTCACATTGTTCAGGTCGGCAAGGAAAAAGAAATCTGTAAAAGACATCAAAACCGATCGATTTATACTCCCCTCTTTGCTTGCGCAACTTCTACGAGCAGAACAAATTAGGAAATGATTTCCGCACAGGTCCCCACTTCATTATGCATGCTGTAGTTGAATTGTCTTGGGAAGTGCGCGTGCAAACATTTCTTGTTTTCTGAGAAGGAAACCGTACGGCTACAGCATGCATAATGAAGTAGGGACCTGTGCGGAAATCATTCCCAAATTAATTGTAAACGTCTTGTCACGTAACGCTAAAGAGGAGCGTTACGTGACATGAGAAATACCGTTTCCGAAGGAGAAGTATGAAGGGAGAGCAAGGCCCCCTGGAGGGGGGTACTCCCTACTAAGGATGAAACAAACGAAAATTGATACCCGATTTAAGGCCCAAACCCGAAAAATGACACCCTAGGCAAGGGAAAAACCAAAAGTAAAAATAGCGTTGTGTGACGATCCAAAACAACGACTAACCGCCACGGCAAAACACAATCTTTATGAAATCGCTTTGCTAATAATACTTAACCTTTAACAGATCATTTGTTTTCCACTTAACTGGGTATTTACGCACTGCTAGCGCTATTTTAGCTGATATAATTTAGGCACCCTATCTAAGGATCACACCGGGAACACTATGCCAACATGGGCAAAAGAACCGCAAAAGCCATACCCTCTCCCGGGGTTGTGAATCATGTAAGCCTTTACAAAATATCCATTAAATCTCGGATCACAATTCCATATCCGGATTATATCAAATAAAAGGAACGCATCCTTAATTGTGCTAGAATCGTCGTGGTTAGAACAAAATTGTTGAAGGTTTTTGCATGGTTAACTTACTATGGTTTTTGCTAACTATAGTTCGAAAACTTTGTGAAACTGAAGGTGCTCAATTTTCTTTATTAATAATTATCTTCATACATTGATTATATTCATTCAACTTTTCAGTTATTTACATGGAAACACACAGCATCTACCTGTTAATACAACATAGCGCTAATTCCTCTGTTCATAAACTCTAGCCAATCCAAGAATTTCAAGTGAATGTGCTTAGTGTGGACTTAACAGCTAAGCCAAGTAAAACAAAATATTTATTGAGATTACGACGGGCGAGTTTCAGACTCCGAGCAGAAAGGCTTGTTTTGAAGGTGACCTCCGCTCCAGTCCATCGTCGTATGAGGCGGCGACAGGATTATTTAAAGTGGCATTGAAGGTACCTTTGAGGGTGGTATGCAGTTGGAGAGGACTCAGCTGAAAAAAGAGACAAGCAGCATATAAAATGTTAGAAATGGAATATACAAATCGGTTAATAATCATTTATTATATAGACACCGATGAAATACCAGTGACGAAAAAATCATATCTTCATCGCGCGCAGTGAAGATATTATTTTTATCTTTCATGTGTGAGGATATTGGTGTCGCCATGGTTACCAACATGATTAGCCACTTACAAGAGAGCTTCCCGCTCAGGCACGTGGCCGGTTCATGTTGAAAAAATATTTCACTCGTTCGCGCATCAACACTCGAAGAGAAATTTCGTATCTCCGCGCGGCCATATAATATCCTTAATTTCATTCATGAAGTTCTTAGATATCTTTGCATAAATGACTTTATTATATCTCTCAGTTAGTACGCGCGCTGTGATTGGTCAATTTAGCGGGCCATACTTCACTGTACGGCCCGCTAGAGTTTGTTTTGGTCGCCAAAATGACTCCAGAGATATAACAAA